>ML291956.1:0-80690 GCA_005239495.1 Nicotiana undulata
ATGAAGGGAATGAAGAAATCCCGAGTTTGGCACTTTAAAACAGTCTGCCTACAGGGGTTTCCGTACCTGCGACCCTGGGACCGCACCTGCGGTCCCGCACCTGCGAAGAAATGGCCGCACCTGCGAAAAAGGGTCAGGGGAGCTAGGTTCGCGCCTGCGGAGTTGGGGGCCGCACCTGCAGTCCTGCACCTGCTGAAAAAGAACCGCACCTGCGGCTGGGCAACCGCACCTGCGGTCACACCAGCAACAGCTGCACCAACAGTTGTTTTAGCTGGTTTTTAGCCCCGTCGAGGGTCCGGGAGGCACCTGGGCCCACCCGAGCCCCCGTCCAAAAAATACCAACAAGTCCCAAATCATTATACGGACTTGCTCGAGCCCACGGAACACTCAAAACAACGCTAAAATTCAAAATCACACCCAAAAACCCCTAAAACCATAACTTAAGATACTTCGAGTTCTTGATTTCTATAAACATGCGTCAGACTGACCTATACGACTCGGAATGACATCAAATTTTGCGGACAAGCCATAAATGACATAACGGAACCATTCCCGGTCTCGGAATCACATTCGGATCTCGATAACATAAAAATCACGTTCAAACCAAATTTCAAATTCTATTAAAATCCTCAAAAGTTCATTAACTCTGAATTTCCCATTTTGGATCTGAAACTTGTCAAATCAAGTCTGTTACTTACCAAATTTCACAGATAACTTAAATAAAACATATTGAACCTGTTTCGGGCTCCGGAACCATAATACGGGCCCGACAACACAGGTTTCACATCGAGGTTCATTTTCATAAGCCTTTATTATTTTCAGAAAGCAATTGTCTTTAAAAATTCATTTCTCGGACTTGGGTTCTCGGAATTCGATTCCCAACATACGCCCAAGTCCCATATTTTCCTACGGACCTTCCGGGACCGCCAGGTCATGGGTCCGGGTCCGTTTACCAAAAATATTGACCAAAGTTAACTTTATTCAATTAATTATCATAAATTCAACTCTTTATCAAGTTTCCC
The DNA here is from genome assembly GCA_005239495.1 of Nicotiana undulata. Classification (NCBI taxonomy): domain Eukaryota; kingdom Viridiplantae; phylum Streptophyta; class Magnoliopsida; order Solanales; family Solanaceae; genus Nicotiana; species Nicotiana undulata. The sequence continues at coordinate 1,023 of ML291956.1, forward strand.
CAAAAAGGCTTCCCGGCTACGCGCTCGGGTTGCGCACACATATCGAGGTGAGATTGGAGGCTTTTAGGGCCTCTGAACACAGTCATTAAATTTACATAAGATGACCTTTTGGGTCATCACAGAAGGTTAGAAGTTTTTCGTGAATGTAAAGAAAGGAAAAGGGGTATTTATACTCAGAGGCGACCGTCAAAAAATAGAAAAAACGGTGATGTGAAATCATAATTAAAGTTGTCACTTCGTGACTAATGCAGCCGCAAAAAGCCCTAAAAGGCGTTGAATAATTGCAGAACAGATCCGAGAATGCCACGTGGCACAAGCATTAATTGGAAGTGACAAGAGACGCATGCATTCAGAGATGGATGCAATGGTACGAGTGAAGCGGCGGCAAAATATTCCTGCCATAAATGAGTATCCATTTACCAAATATTTAATCGATAAATAAATGGTAAGTGGGGGGACTATCTGTATTGGTAAAAACAGGCTTCACACATGTACTAATTATGATGACAAAGCAATCCATGTGGAGCAATGAAAACATGACAACTGGATGAGACTTTACGAAGAGGTACGAGACAAAGAGGAACGGAATGACATACCCACGAGGTAATCAGATACGGGAATCTCAATCTAATTGAGGAGATGAAGAGACACGGTCAGAATGAATCAAGGCAGAATAAAGGGCAGATTCAAAGATCTTCAATCAATGAGCCAAACGTTACATAATCTTCACGCAACAGTTACGATTAATCATTGTAACATTACATTAATGCCATATTAGTCATTAATGCTCAATCACTGAAAAGAGTAGACGTTATATTAAGAAATTCCATATAAAAGGGAGTAAAATATAACTTGTAAGGACACGTTCAAACCACTATTGAAATATACTTACTTTTACGCATCTTTGTTGCTTTCTGTTTGCAAGTCTATTATAATTATTAGCATATTCTCTTGGTTATCAGAAACCCGAGTACTTCTTAAAATAGCTTTGGCAGATAATCTAATTCTTTGGTTAAACAACTTGATTCTTTAATGATCCCTGCTTTCTTTTCTTTTGCTTGACAGGTACGAATGATGGGTCTTCATTTAGTTTATGAGCCATCACTTATGGGGGTATACCTGTCATATCTGAATGGGAACAAGCAAAACAATCTGCATTAGCTTTTAAATATTCAACTAACTTACCTCTTCTGTTCAAGCTTAGCCTTGATCCTATGTGGATTTTTTGCTCTGGCTTGTGTTCAAATAGTGGAACAACTTCGAGCTCTTCAATAGTCGTCTTTATGTTTTCATTCTCCTCTGGTTCTTGAATAACATCAGGCCTGGAATCCATGTCTGTATGTTTTGATGCTTCATTCGTGGTGATTTGATTCACCGTGTCTTTAATATTTGCTCTCGTATCTGTTTGAATCGTTCCCACGTCTTTTAACTCTTCCACCGCTTCTTTTTTATTCGTATGTATCACTGAATTGATGTTCCTCGAAGTTTATTGATCACCTCGGATCTGCTGAATCCCCCACTTAGAAGGGAATATGATTACTTGATGTAGAGTAGATGGTACCGCATCCATGTCATGAATCCATGGCCGTCCCATAATTACATTGTAGGCCATGTCTATATCAATAACTTGAAACTTTGTTTCTTTTACAACGCCTTCTGCATATGTACTCAATGCAATTTCTCCTTTTGTTATGATCGTGTAATTATCAATCCAGATAAGGAACATGCTTTTGGAATTATTTGGTCTCCCATAAGCATTTCTTCCACCACTCTTAGTAGAATGATGTTAACTGAATTACCTGGATCAATCAATACTCTTCTCACGTTAGTATCATGTATAATTAAAGATATAACCAGTGCGTCGTTATGTGGGATTAATAACCCATATGCATCTAAATCGTCAAATGTTATGCCGTATAGGTCACGTCTTTAACCTCCTCTCCCCCGTTTATCACATTTACTGTTCTCTTTGGAGATGGTGGTTTTGGGGGCTCCTGCATGTTCTTCATATATGCCTGTTTACCTTTTTCACTAAATAATTCTGTTAGATAGCCTTGTTTTAATAAGTGTTCTACTTCACCTTGTAGTAACATGTAGTCTGATGTTCTGTGCCCATGGTTGTTGTGAAATTCACACCATAAATCTAGGTTCCTTCTGTTTGGATTTGATCTCATCTCTTTGGGCCATCGAACTTTATCACCCATATTTCTTAATACTGTAATTAACTCGAAAGTAATTACATTGAAGTTATAGTCTCCAATTCTTGCATATACGTTATTACCTTTGTTTCGTTCATCTCGATCCTTTCTGGAACTTGAAGATGATGAACTTGAACCTCTGTCTGTCGCTTTGTGATCAGACCGAGTGTTTTCATACTTGGAATGAGTTTCACGTCCCGAAGGTCCCATATAGGGTTCTTACTAGTTCTTTTTTCTGGTTCTGAGCGCCTAGAACTCACCATGTCTTCTGTTTTTTACTGAGCTATGGTATCCTCTTCAATTCGTAATTTAGTATTGTACCTGTTATAGACATCATTCCATGTTGTAGCTGGAAATTCACGTAAACTTTCTTTGAGTCTCCTCGTGGCTTCAGAGCTTTTATCATTCAAATTACTTGCAAATGCCATAGTTTCCCAATTGTCAAGTGCTCTTGGTAACAACATCCTTTCACGCTGGAACCTATCTACGAATTCACGAAGCAATTCCGTATCTCCCTATTTGATTTTGAATATGTCTTCCATTCTTTTTTCCACTTTTTGTGCACCGGAATGTGCTTTTATAAATGAATCTGCAAGCTCAGCAAAAGAATCAATAGAATTTTCGGGTAAGAGAGAATACCATGTTAATACTCCTTTGGTGGGTGTTTCTCTAAATTTTTTGACCAACACTGATTCAATTTCTTGCTTAGTCAAGTTGTTGCCTTTTACTCCTGTCGTGAAAGCAGTAACAAGATCATGTGGATCAGTTGTTCCGTCGTATTTCGGTATGTCAGGCATTCTGAATTTCTTGGGAATCGACAAAGGTGTTGCACTTGGCTTCCATGGTTGTTGAGAATATTTATCAATATCAATCCCTTTAATGACAGGTGGTACTCCAGGAATTTGTTCTATACGATCATTTTGTCCCTTCACCTATTTCTGCAAGGTTAGTATTAAAGATTGCAAATCTGAATTATTAGACATACCTGGTCTTTCTTCAAGTGATTCGTTCGGAGTGCCTCTACTTCCTGAATTTGCTAGTCCATATTGCGGATTTTCTACAGTTGCGGTGTTGTTTGGAGGAGGCGTAGGTGATACAGTTGGTAGCCCCCTCATGAAATCTTGAGGAGCTTCACTCACATATTCACCAACCATCTGCTTCACAGGGTCTTGTTCTCCTGTTTGCTCGTTTCCAATTTGATTATTGTTGTGAGTTGTAGATCTTTCTAGGGAGTTGTCCCTTGAACCTCGTGGGGATCCTGTATTGGTAAAAATAAGCTTCACACGTGTAATAATTATGATGACTCAGTAATCCATGTGGAGCAATAAAAACATGACAACTGGACGAGACTTTATGAAGAGGTACGAGACAAAGAGGAACGGAACAACATACCCACGAGGTAATCATATACAAGAATCTCAACTTGATTGAGGAGATGAAGAGACACTGACAGAATGAATCAAGGCAGAATAAAGGGCAGATTCAGGGATCTTCAATTAATGAGCCAAACGTTACATAATCTTCACGCAACAGTTACGATTAATGCTCAATCACTTAAAAGAGTAGGCGTTATATTAAGAAATTTCTTATAAAAGGGAGTAAAATATAACTTGTAAGGACACATTCGAACCACTATTGAAATATACTTACTTTTGTGCATCATTACTGCTTTTTATTTACAAATGTATTTACAATTATTTCTATATTCTTTTGGTTATGAGAAACCCGTGTTCTTCTTAAAATAGCTTTGGCAGAGAATCTAATTATTTGGTTAAACAAATTGGTTCCGATACCGGGAATCTGATAATCTCTATTTTTTCTCAAACAACATTCTGTGAATCATGTCGAACGCCAACAACAACAACCAACTGAGGGTTGGAACTCTAGTTCCATCACCTTCGGGATCCCCACGAGGCTCAAGGGAACCATCCCCAGAGAGATCTATGAATCAAAACAATAATCATAATGGAAATGAACAAACAGGAGAACAATACCCTGTAAGACAAATGGTTGGTGAATATGTAACTCAAGCCTTACAAGCTTTTATGAGGGGACTACCAGCTGCATCACCTGCAGAAACATGTGAAGGAACAAAATGACTGAATCGAGCAAATTCCTAGAGTAACACCTGTCATCAAAGGCATTGACGTTGATAGATATTCTCAACATTTTAGAAGCCTAGTGCAGCACCCTTGCCTATTCCCAAGAAATTCAAAATGCATGATATTCCCAAGTACGACGGGACAACCGATCCACGTGATCATGTAGTTGATTTTACTACAGGAGTAAAAGGCAACGATCTGACTAAACAAGAAATTGAATCAGTACTGGTCAAAAAGTTCGGAGAGACACTCACCAAAGGATCACTAACATGGTATTCTCTTCTACCCAAAAATTCTATTGACTCTTTTGCTGAGCTTGCAGATTCTTTTATAAAAGCACATTTCGGTGCACAAAAAGTCAAAAAAAGAATGGAAGACATATTCAAAATAAAACAAGGAGACACGGAGTTGCTCCGTGAGTTTGTAGACAGGTTTCAACGAGAAAGAATGTTGCTACCAAGGGTACCTGACAATTGAACAGCAATGGCGTTTGCAAGCAATTTAAATGACAAAAGCTCAGAAGCTACGAGAAGACTCAAGGAACACTTGAGAGAATTCCCAGACATGACATGGAACGATGTCTATAACAGGTACAACACCAAACTACAAATAGAAGAAGACACTATTGTTCAATCAAAAGTTGAAGATCAAACCAGTTCTAGACGCTCCGAACCAGAAAGAGAACATGTAAGAACATGTACGATCCATATATGGGACCTTCGGGACGAGAAGCTCGTTCCAAGTTTGAAAGCACACGGTTAGAATATAGACCGTCAAATAGAGAACGAGCTCTTCCTCATCAAGATCCAGAAAGGATCGAGATGAACAAAATAGAGGTAATAGAAGAATTGGAGATTACAACTTCAATGTAAGTACTTCTGAATTAATTAAAGTACTAAGAAACATGGGCAATAAAGTTCGATGGCCCAAAGAAATGAGATCGAATCCAAACATAAGGAATCCAGACTTCTGGTGTGAATTCCATAACGATCATGGACACAGAACATCAAATTGCAGGTTATTGCAAGGTGAGGTAGAGCAATTATAAAGACAGGGCTATCTAACAGAACTATTTAGTGAAAAAGGTAAACATGCATATATGAAGAACAGGAAAAATCCCCCAAAGCCTCCATCCCAAAAAAGAATAGTGAATGTGATACACGGAGGAGAAAAGGTGAACGGAGTAGTTTGCAAAAGAAAAATAGTTACGAATACAAGCTCATACCAAATCTGTTGTAAGAAAAACAGTTACAAAAGTGTTATGGGCGATACACAAACACATGTAAAATGTTACGAATGTTCGAAATAATACAAAAACTTTCTTCAAAACATTGTTAAGAAAAACATGTGAAATTTCTATCTCTCTTTGTACATTTTACACATGTCCACAAGGTCTTGTACCGGGATCTGCACAACAAAAAATGTGCAGGTGTAGTATCAGTACAACCGACCCCATGTACTGAGTAAGTGCTAAGCCTAACCTCGGCGAAGTAGTGACGAGGCTAGGACACGATAATTAATACAACCTGTGCAATTCAACAATAATCGGAGAATAATAACTACAAATTAATCAACTAAGTACAAGGTAATAAGGGGAACATGCTGGGGGAAATAGATATCAAATAACAGAAATAACAGAATAAGACAATAGTTTAAATATCAAGGCAACAACAGGGAATAATAACACATAGTAAACAAGTGCACGACATCACCCTTCGTGCTTTTACTATCATCCTCACCAAAACAAGTGCACGGCATCACCCTTCATGCTTTTACTCTTGTCCTCACCAAAACAAGTGCACGACATCACCCTTCGTGCTTTTACTATCATCCTCACCAAAACAAGTGCACGGCATCACCCTTCATGCTTTTACTCTTGTCCTCACCAAAACAAGTGCACGACATCACCCTTCGTGTTTTTACTCTCGTCCTCACAATAAATAAATAGAAACGGCGCAGCATCACCCATCGTGTTTTTAATATCATAACATGGAACGGCATTATCCTTCGTGCTTTTAATATCATAACATGACACGGCATCACCCTTTGTGCTTTTACACTCTCATCCTCACAATGAATAATACACGGCATCACCCTTCGTGCTTTACACTCTTCCTCACCCAAACAATATCAAGAACAACAGTTTGGCAAGGAAGAAATCAACAACATGAACCATAACAATAAATCACAACATCCAGGCAAGGGAACAACAGAAGAAATATCACTGTCCCCGGCAAGGGACACAACTATAACCAATCTCACTCAAGTACATAACTTAAAAAAATATTCCTCAACCGAAACAAATACTCAACAGTATTCACAACCAAGAACTTCCATAAATTGAACAACCATCAAAGTGAAACTCAAGCTATAACACAGTAAATATCAATGAAAATACCATAATTCATAATATCCGACTAACGGGAATGCTTGACACAACATATAGGTACTCGTCACCTAACCTATACGTTGAACATGGAATAAACACATAGCAAATAAGACTCAACACCTATTCCCTCAAGCTAAAGTTAGGCCAAACACTTACCTCGACTTCCACGGACAATTCACGCCTCAATCACCACTTTTCTTTTTGAACTCGACTCCAAATCAATTGTATCTAGACATAATTGACTCAATAACATCAATAAACGCTAAATAATTCAATTCCAATGCTTAATTACAGACTTTCTAATATTCTTTCCAAAAATCCAAAATTCGACCCCGGGCCTGCTTGGTCAAAACACGAGGTTCGGACCAAAACCCGATCACCCATTCACCCACGAGCCCGAATATATAATTAGTTTTGAAATCCGACCCCAAAACGAGGTCTAATTCCCAATTAATCAAAAAGCCCTAACTCTACCCAAATCCCTAATTTTCTACCCTTAAACTCATGATTTAGGCCTAGAAATCTAATGGGTGTTGATAAATATTGAAGAAAATGAGTCTAAGATTACATACCTATGAAGTTGTAGTGAAGCTTTCTTGCAAAAATCGCCTAAGATGGAGTGAAGAAGAAGAAATTATGAAATTTGGGTAAAATCCCGTAATGCATTTTGTTTTTGACCAAAAGAATTAACTCGGCAAAATTACCCTTATGCGTTCGCGGTCTGGCTTTGCGTTCGCATAGGTTGTCAATTGTTACCCTCCGCGTTCGCGACCAATATGGAGCGTTCACATAGCCTAATGCTACCCATTCCCCCCAGACCCCTCACTACTCTGTGCGTTCGCACCCCCTTGAGTGCGTTCGCATAGAGTTCTAAACTACCCTGCCCCCAGCCCCTCACTACTATGTGCGTTCGCACTCCCTTGAGTGCGTTCGCATAGAGTCAACGACCCCCTCCCCAGATCCTATGTTGTGCGTTCGCTTCGCGGTCAAACCTATGTGTTCGCATAGCACAAAATCTCAGACACCAGCAACTGACCAAAACACCAGAATTTTCAGGCCTAAAAAACTCTGACGCCAATCCGAAACTCACCCGAGCCCTCGGAGATCCAAATCAAATATGCACACCACCTCAAAAATATTCTGCGGACTTATTCGTGGGATCAAATCACTAAAATAACATCATAAACAACGAATTTAACCCCAAAATCAATGAAAATTTCTAAAATCTTCTAAAACATCAAACTTTGTATTTACGGGTCCGAATCACGTCAAATGACTTTCGTTTCTTACAAATTTTACAGACACAACATAAATATCATATCGAACCTGTACCGAGCTCCGGAACCAAAATATGGGCCGATACCGTGGATTTCAAATATAATTAATCTTTCAAAATTCATTTATATTTTCAGAAAATAATTTCTTTCAAAAATTCATTTCTCGTACTTGGGACCTCAGAATACGAGTCCGGGCATACGCCAAAGTCCCATATTTTCCTACGGACCCTCCGTGACCGTCAAATCACTGGTCCGGGTCCGTTTACCAAAAATGTTGACCAAAGTCAACTAAATTCAAATTTCAAAATCAAACTTATCATTTTTCTCAAGTTTTCACATAAAGGCTTCCCAGCTACACGCCCGGGCTGCGCACGCAAATTGAGGTGAGATAAAATGAAGTTTTCATGACCTCGAAACACAGAATTGACTAGAAATACACGGGATGACCTTTTGGGTCATCACAATCTCCACCTTTAAAACAAGCGTTCGTCCTCGAACGGACATAGAAAGGTACCTGAATCGGGGAAAAGATGGGGATATCGATTTCGCATATCGGACTCGGACTCCCAAGTAGCTGCCTCGACGGACTGACCTCTCCACTGAACACGGACCGAAGGATAACTCTTCGATCTCAACTGACGAACCTGCCGGGCTAATATAGATATCGGCTCCTCCTCATAAGTCAAATCCTTGTCCAACTGGACACTGCTGAAATCTAGCACATGAGATGGGTCGGCAAGATACTTTCGAAGCATAGATACATGAAACACCAGATGCACAGTTGATAAACTCGGTGGCAAAGCAAAGCTTGTAGGCCACCTCTCCTACCTTCCCAAGAATCTCAAAGGGACCAATGTACCTAGGGATCAACTTGCCCTTCTTTCCTAACCTCATCACGCCCTTCATGGGCGACACCCGAAGCAATACCCGGTCTCCTACCATGAATGCCAAATCTCGAACTCTGCGGTCTGCTCTTCTGCCTGGACTGAGCAGTACGAAGTCTATCCTGAATGATCTTCACCTTATCCAAGGCATCTTGTACCAACTCCGAACTCAACAACTGATCCTCTCCCGGCTCAAACCACCCAACTGGAGATCGACACCGCCTACCATACAATGCCTCATAAGGAGCCATCTGAATGCTCGACTGATAGCTGTTGTTGTAGGAAAACTCAGCTAAAGGCAAAAACTGGTCCCATGAACCTCCAAAGTCAATGACACATGCTCGAAACATATCCTCCAAGATCTGAAGAGTACGCTCGGATTGCCCGTCCGTCTGAGGATGAAACGTTGTGCTCAACTCAACCCGTGTGCCCAACTCACACTGAAATACTCTCCAAAAATGGGAGGTAAACTGAGTACCTCGGTCGGAAATAATGGACACGGGCACACCATGCAGGCGAACAATCTCCCGGATGTAAATCTCTGCCAATCTCTCCGAAGAATATGAAATTGATACAGGGATGAAATGTGCTGACTTTGTCAACCTATCCACAATGACCCAAACTGCATCGAACTTCCTCTGAGTCCGTGGGAGCCCAACTACGAAATCCATGATGATACGCTCCCACTTCCACTCGGGGATCTCAATCTACTGCATCAAACCACCCAGTCTCTGGTGCTCGTACTTAACCTGCTGACAGTTCAAGCACCGTGCCACATATGTCACAATATCTTTCTTCATCCTTCGCCACCAATAATGTTGCCGCAAATCCTGGTACATCTTTACGGCACCCGGATGAATGGAATACCGAGAACTATGGGCCTCCTGCAATATCAACTCACGAAATCCATCAACATTAGGCACACAAATACGGCCCTTCATCCTCAAGAATCCATCGACACCAACTGAAACTTGCTTGGCACCCCCGTGTCGAACCGTATCCCTAAGGACACATAAATGACGATCATCATACTGCCGATCCCGAATACGATCAAACAATGAAGAACGGGCCACAGTATAAGCTAAAACACTGCCAGTCTCAGAAACATCCAATCTCATGAACCGATTGGCTAAAGCCTGAACATCTAAAGCAAGCGGTCTCTCCCTGACCGGAATATAAGCAAGACTACCCATGCTGACTGACTTCCGACTCAAAGCATCGGCCACCACATTGGCCTTCCCCGGGTGATATAAGATGGTAATGTCATAGTCTTTCAACAGCTCCAACCATCTTCTCTACCTCATATTCAACTCTTTTTGCTTGAACAGATATTGCAAACTTTTATGATATGTGAACATCTCACATGACACACCATACAGATAATGCCTCCAAATCTTCAACGCGTGGACAATAGTTGCTAACTCTAAATCATGAACTGGATAGTTCTTCTCACGAACCTTCAACTGACGTGAAACATAAGCTATAACTTTGCCATCCTACATCAACACTGCCCCAAGTCCAACCCGTGAAGCATCACAATACACGGTATATGGCCCTGAACCTGAGGGGAAAACCAACACCGGTGTCGTGGTCAAGGTTGTCTTGAGCTTCTGAAAGCTCGCCTCACACTCATATGACCACCTGAACTGGGCACCCTTCTGAGTCAACCTGGTCATCGGGGCTGCAATAGATGAAAAACCCTCCACAAACCAACGATAATAACCTGCTAAGCCCAAGAAACTCCAAATCTCTGTAGCTGATGTGGGTCTACGCCAATCCTTGACTGCTGAAATCTTCTTAGGATCCACCTGAATACCCTCTGCTGATACAACATGACCTAAGAATGCAACCGCGCTCAACCAGAATTCACACTTGGAAAACTTAGCATACAACTGACTGTCCTTCAGAGTCTAGAGAACGACTCGAAGGTGCTGCTCGTGCTCCTCCCGACTGCGGGAGTAAATCAAAATGTCATCAATGAAAACAATCACGAATAAATCCAAATAGGGCCTAAACACTCAATTCATCAAATCCATAAAAGCAGCTGGGCATTTGTCAACCCAAATGACATCACCAAGGACTCATAATGACCATACCGAGTGCGAAAAGCTGTCTTAGGGACATCGGATGCCCTAATCCTCAACTGATGGTAGCCAAATCTCAAATCAATCTTTGAAAACACTGTGGCACCCTAAAGCTGGTCAAACAAATCATCAATCCTCGGCAAAGGATACTTATTCTTGATAGTAACCTTATTCAATTGTCGGTAGACAATACACATTCTCATTGTGCCATCTTTCTTCTTAACAAACAGCACTGGCACACGCCAAGGAGAAACACTAGGCCTAATAAACCCTTTACCAAGCAAGTCTTGTAACAGATCCTTCAACTCCTTTAGCTCTGGCGAGGCCAAACGATATGGCGAGATAGAAATGGGATGAGTGCCCGGAGTCAAATCAATGCAACAATCAATATCCTTGTCGGGTGGCATGCCCGGCAGGTCAGCAGGAAATACCTCTGGGAACTCACGAACAATGGGCACAGACTTCATTGAAGGAACCTCGGCACTAAAATCACGAACATAAGCCAAATATGCCAAATACCCCTTCTCAATCATGCGTCGAGCCTTCATATATGAGATAACCCCGTTGGAAGAATGACCATGAGCCCCCATCCACTCCAATGGAGGCACTCCCAGTAAGGCCAAGATCACAGTCTTGGCATGACAGTCCAGGATAGCATGATAGGGAGACAGCCAATCCATCCCCAAAAATAACATCGAAATCAACCATATCAAGGAGTAGAAGATCTACTCTGGTCTCAAGACCACCAATAGCCACTATACATGAATGATAGACTCGATCTACCACAATAGAATCACCCACCGGAGTAGATACATATACAGGAGTAATCAGGGAATCACGAGGCATAATCAGATAATGAGCAAAATATGAGGACACGTAGGAAAATGTAGACCTTGGGTCAAATAAAATCGAAGCATCCATGCTGCAAACTGAAACCATACATGTAATGACTGCATCGGAGGCCTCAGCCTCAAGTCTGGCGGGTATAACATAGCATCGAGTTTGAGCCCCACCAATCTGAACATCCCTAAGTCGACCTACTGCGGGCTGACCTCTACTTCTCATAGCCTGCCCTCCACCTCTAATTATCTGGCCTCCACCTCTGGCACCTCGACCTCCACCCCTAGCTGGATGAGGGGGTGGTGGAGCACCTGCCGCGAGAATCATAGCACGGGAACCCTGGTGCTGAGAACCACTCGAAGCTCGGGGGCAAAACCTGGAAATGTTCCCTGGACCACCACAAGTGTAACAAGATCTCTACTGCTGAGACTGCTGGCCCTAAAATTGTCCATGTCGACCATAATAACCACTCTGAAAGCTCTGAAGCGGCGGTGCACTGATAGGAGATGGTGGTGCACTACGGGATACCTGAAGTGCTGACTGAAATGGTCTAGGAGGATGACCTCTGCCAAAAGAATCTCTGCCTCCAGATGAGGCACCACTGAATCGGCCAAAATGATGAGGCCTCTTGTCAAACCCCTGATCATTGCCTTGTAATAAGACCATCTCAATCCGTCTGGCCACATTGGCCGCCTCCTGAAATGAAATATCAGTACCTGTCTCTCTGGCCATCTGTAGTCTAATCGGCTGAGCTATCCCCTCAATAAACCTCCTCACCCTCTCTCGATCGGTGGGGAGTATCATGATATCATTTCAGGCCAAAGTGATGAACTGGGTCTCATACTGGGTAATCATCATAGAGCCCTGCTGGAGACACTCAAACTGCCTCCGAAGATCCTCTCTCTGGGTGACTGGAAGAAACTTCTCCAAGAACAAGTCATAAAACTGAGCCCAAGGCAAAGGCGAGGATCCAGCTGGCATAATCAAACAATAATCTCTCCTCCAAGTCTTGGCGGAACCAGAGAGACGGAAAGTAGCAAATTGACCTCATTCGCCTCCACGATCCACATGTTCCGAAGAACCTCATAGCAATTGTCTAAGATATCCTAGGGGTCCTCTGATGGTGTACCACTGAAAGTAGTAGGAAACAACTTGGTGAACCGGTCCAGTCTCAATAAAGAATCAGCAGACGTAGTTGCTCCCTCAACGGCCTGTGCCACAATACCTGGCTGAGCTACTCCAGTTGCCTGAGGTGCTGGAGTCTGTAAATGAGAAGCTAACTGCTATGGTGTGCGGGTAGCAGGAGTCTGGGCCCCTCCTCTAGCCTGAGAGACGGGTGCTGCTGTAGGAAGTAGACCTTCCTGAGCCACGCTCTCCATAAGGCCTACTAAGCGGACCAGAGCGTCCTAAAGTACCGGGGTGGCAAGGAACCCCTCTGGGACCTGAGCTGGTCAAACCAGAACTGTCTGAGCAGGAACCTCACCGGAAAACTCTACCTGAGGATACTCCACTGGGGTTGCTGCTCTGGGCTGAGCCCTGCCCCTGCCTTAGCCTCTAGCACGGCCTCGGCCCCTCGTAGGAGTTGCAATTGGAGGATCGGGCTGTTGATCGATATATGAGGAAGCACGCATTCTCTCCATCTGTGAGAGAATAGAATAGAAACTCAATTAGCATTTAGAATTCAAATCGCACGACATAGAAGAATAGATATGAAGTTATTCCTAACTTTGCAGCCTCTGAGGGATAAGTACAGACGTTTCCGTATCGATCCATCAGACTCTCAGACTCTACCAAGCTTGTCCGTGAATTGTGAGACCTAAACAACCTAGGGCTCTGATATTAACTTGTCACGACCCGAAATTCCCACCGTCGGGACCGTGATGGCGTCTAACGTTGATCACGCTAGACAAGCCAACATGATTATTCAGTTTACGTTATTCCTTAACTATTAATCATGAACATATAAGTTACCAGATTAACAAGAGTTAAATTTAAAATACAAGGCATGATATAAATGTATTTCATCACAATCCCTTACGAAATTTCACCAAATCTAACCAAAACCCAGAAATAGTGGAGTCACAGCTCACAGACTATCTAAGAGTAGTACACATAACAGTCTGAAAGAAGTAAATACATATGTTTCTGAAATACTAAAAACAGAAATAAAGGAAGTGGAAGGGGACGCCAAGACCTGCGGACGCCTGCAGGACTACCTCGGTGTCTCCGGGTGGACTGAAGGAAGCCTCCTAGCTCAATGTCCACTGGGTCCTGTACCGGGATCTGCACAACAAAAAATGTGCAGGTGCATTATCAGTACAACTGACCCCATGTACTGAGTAAGTATCGATCCTAACCTCGTCGAAGTAGTGACGAGGCTAGGACACGACAATTAATACAACCTGTGCAATTCAACAATAATCAGAGAACAATAACTACAAAATAATCAACTAAGTACAAGGGAAGAAGGGGAACATGCTGGGGGAAAGAGATATCAAATAACAGAAATAACGGAATAAGACAACAGTTTAAATATCAAGGCAATAACAGGGAATAATAACACATAGTAAACAAGTGCACGACATCACCCCTCGTGCTTTTACTCTCATCCTCACCAAAAAAAGTGCACAACATCACCCTTCGTGCTTTTACTCTCGTCCTCACCAAGACAAGTGCACGGCATCACCCTTCGTGCTTTTACTCTCGTCCTCACAATAAATAAATAAAAACGACACGACATCACCCTTCATGATTTTAATATCATAACATGGCACAACATTATCCTTCGTGCTTTTAATATCATAACATGACATGGCATAACCCTTCGTGCTTTTACACTCTCATCCTCACAATGAATAATACATGGCATCACCCTTCGTGCTTTACACTCTTCCTCACCCAAACAATATCAAGAACAACAATTTGGCAAGGAAGAAATCAACAACATGAACCATAACAATAAATCACAACATCCCGGCAAAGGAACAACAGAAGAAATATCACTGTCCCGGTAAGGGACATAGCTATAACCAATCTCACTCAAGTACATAACTTAACAAAATATTCCTCAACCGAAACAAATACTCAACAATATTCACAACCAAGAACTTCCATCAATTGAACAACCACCAAAGTGAAACTCAAGCTATAACACAGTAAATATCAATGAAAATCACGTAATTCATAATATCTGACTCACAGGCATGCTTGACACAACATATAGGTACTCGTCACCTCATCTATACGTTGAACATGGAATAAACACATAGCAAATAAGACTCAACACCTATTCCCTCAAGCTAAAGTTAGGTCAAACACTTACCTCGACTTCCACGACCAATTAACGCCTCAATCACCACTTTTCCTTTTGAACTCGACTCCAAATCAATTGTATCTAGACATAATTGACTCAATAACATCAATAAACGCTAAATAATTCAATTCCAATGCTTAATTACAGACTTTCTAACATTCTTCCCAAAAATCCAAAATTCGACCCCGGGCCCGCTTGGTCAAAACCCGAGGTTCGGACCAAAACCCGATCACCCATTCACCCACGAGCCCGAATATGTAATTAGTTTTGAAATCCGACCCCAAAACGAGGTCTAATTCCCAATTAATCAAAAAGTCCTAACTCTACCCAAATCCCTAATTTTCTACCCTTAAACTCATGATTTAGGCCTAGAAATCTAATGGGTGTTGATAGATATTGAAGAAAATGAGTCTAAGATTACATACCTATGAAGTTGTGGTGAACTTTTCTTGCAAAAATCGCCTAAGATGGAGTGAAGATGAAGAAATTATGAAATTTGGGTTAAATCCCGTAATGCATTCTGTTTTTTACCAAAAACATTAACTGGGCGAAATTACCCTATCCGTTCGCGGCCTGGCTTATGCGTTCGGATAGGTTGTCAATTTTTACCCTCCGCATTCGCGACCAATACGGTGCGTTCGCATAGCCTAATACTACCCAGCCCCCCCCCCCAGACCCCTCACTACTCTGTGCGTCTGCACCCCCTTGAGTGCGTTCGCATAGAGTTCTAAACTACCTTGCCCCCAGCCCCTCACTACTATGTGCGTTCGCACTCTCTTGAGTGCGTTCACATAGAGTCAACGACCCCCTCCCCAGATCCTGTGTTGTGTGTTCGCGGTCAAACCTATGCGTTCGCATAGCACAAAATCTCAGACACCAGCAACTGACCAAAACACCAGAATTTTCAGGCCTAAAAATACTCTGACGCCTATATGAAACTCACCCGAGCCCTCGGGGCTCCAAACCAAATATGCACACCACCTCAAAAACATCATACAGACTTATTCTTGCAATTAAATCACCAAAATAACATCATAAACAATGAATATAACCCCAAAATCAATGAAAATTTCCAAAAACTTCTAAAACATCAAACTTTGCATTTACGGGTCCGAATCACGTCAAATGACTTTCGTTTCTTACCAAATTTTACAGAGATAACATAAATATCATATCAAACTTGTACCAGGATTCGGAAGAAAAATACGGGCCCGATACCGTGGATTTCAAATATAATTAAACTTTCAAAATTCCTTTATATTTCTGAAAATAATTTCTTTCCGAAATTCATATCTCGGACTTGGGACCTCGGAATACGATTCCGGGCATACGCCCAAGTCCCATATTTTCCTACGGACCTTCCGGGGCCGTCAAATCACGGATCCGGTTTCGTTTACCAAAAATATTGACCAAAGTCAACTAAATTCAACTTTCAAAATCAAACTTATCATTTTTCTCAGTTTTTCACATAAAGGCTTCCCGGCTACACGCCCGGGCTGCGCACGCAAATTGAGGTGAGATAAAATGAGGTTTTCATGACCTTGGAACACAAAATTGACTAGAAATACACGGGATGACCTTTTGGGTCATCACAGGCAACCACATTACAAGCCTTACCAGTTTGTTTGAATTGACCATCTATTTGAACCTTTTACCTCTCATGAGCACTTGAAATTGTATGAACTTCGTAAAAGTTGAAGTGTGGGGTGGTTGGGTTGGTTTTTAAGTAGAACTAATGAAATAAGGAGAAGTGTGAACTTTTTTTTGAAAAAGTAAGAGCCACTTGAATTGAACAAGAAAAGAAAAAAAAAGTTGTATTGTTGTGAACGAGATTCGTTGATAAGTGGTAACTCTTGATGTAATAGTGCTTAAATAATTTGGGGAGTTAATGCATGTTGATGTCCAGATGGAGTATGGTTTGACATAAGTGTGGGGTTTTGAATGTTAAAGTGTATGTATCAAAGTGCTTAGGGAGGTGTAGTCACTCTTATATCTAAATGTATCCTACCCGTCCGACAACCTACATTACAACCAGTTAAAAGTCCTACTTGATCCTTGATTGAATGAGCTCAATTATTAGAGTATTATACTACGGACAAGCCCATGGTGCATCTTTTGTGGCACATGAATGTCGTTTCTGAGAGTGCGTGAATTCTTTTTATCTTGAGTTCCTAATTGTTCTTGAATTTTATTGTTTGTTGAACTACTCTCTTTTGTTGTGTGAGGGTACTTGATTCATGAAAGAAAGGTAATTCTCGATCTTTATGTTAGAGTAAGTGAGTAAGTTGTGAATAATGTGTGGTGCTTGTGAGTCAATTCTTGAGGTGAAGATGCTACACTATTGTGCTTAGTCTATTTTAAATCTTGGTGTAATGAGTTAGGATAGTTGCTTAGTAAGGTTGTGTTTATATAAAGTGTGGTTGATTGCTCGAGGAAGAGCAATGGTTTAAGTGTGGAGTGTTGATGGTAGACTATAATCTCATGTTTTAGTCTATTATGACATTCTAATTTACTGCACTTTAGTTGAGTTTGAGCTTTAATCGCTAGTGTTTTGAACTATTGTATGTTTTATGCCTTGTAGGAGAGATACCGAGCTACGCAGATGTTGTGAAATGAATTCAAGTGATTTGGAGCTGTGAAGTCTTAGTAAAAGCTCAAGGAATTAATCATGGATCGTGTTCGGGGATCAACGGATGATAGTTAAGAACGAACGAAGAATCGAACAAGCATACTACGCAATGTCCAGTAAAATATACATAACTTTCCGCTTAGAGATACGTTTGAGCTTCACAATATATTATTGGGAAGATAATTCAAATGGATACAACTTTCATGTTTTACATTTTACCAAATTCCCAACAGAACAGGGTAAAAAGTGTGCGGCTGTGCACTAGCCGCGCATATGGGGCAGAACAAAGTGAAAAGTGTGCGGGTGCACGGGCACACTTCCAGGTGCGTGTTCGCACACGTCCAACTCCGAAAAAGTGTCCTATTTCGCGTAGGAGAAGGTATATTTGTTTGGGCTCGATCCTACTTGGTATATATACATGGAAAAACGGTATTTTGAGGCTTTTGACATAATTTAGACTAAGTAAGCTAAGGAGAAGAGGGAGAAGCAAGAGCACAAGGATTTCATCATTCAACCTCACTCAAGACAAGGTATTGGATTATTTTATGCTTTTCTTTATATTTGTGATGAATTACTCCATATCTATGGAGTAGTTCACTTTGGGGTTTGATGGATTGGTGTCTTGATACTTGTTTGTGGATAATTAACTCTAGTTTTATGTATTGAATCGTTTTGGATATTTTAACTGTTGCATATTTATTCACTTGTTATTGTAATCGAGAGAGGCATAACTTGTGATATTGTTGCTTTATATTTAGTTGGTTGAAGTCATTAAATCTTCTTAGTAATCGAAAGAGGCTATTTGAATTGTTGACTAAACTATGTTAGGAGGATAATCGAAAGAGTTTCTCCTAAAGATCAATCCACTTCGAATTCTTACATATCTTCACGCACTTAAAATTGGTTCATATTGTGTGGCTGAGACTTAATCGAGAGAGGAGTTTCTACTAAATAATTGAACTAATAACCAAGTGAATTCGAGAGACTCACTTGAACATTAGAAGTGAATTATCTAGAGTTAAATCCCAAACATGCATCTTGCACCTACCCTATCAACCCTATCTTCTGCCCATTGATATCTTCCTTTGCTTACTACTTGCGTTGTTTTTCACTAGTCAATAGTTTAGAATCTTAGTTAATTTAAGTTTTGATCATACAAACCTCAATTGTTGATCATCTTGAATAGAAATCTAGCTACAAACTACGATAATAATGTTTAACTCCAATCCTTGTGGATACGATATTATATTATGCTATATTCGACTAGCGGGCATATTTAAGTGTGTGTTTTGCGCTCGTCAGATTGTCGATTTGTGTCGAAATCATCCCTTGATTTTCTCCTTATTCTTCTCTCAGTCCCGACCCTTGGTTGATGCCACAAAACCGAGCTGATCATCCCAATTCTTATCTTTGACTCGTACCGATTGTGAACATCCGCCCATGTTGTTTCCTAGAACTCGAGCAGACTTTATTTTAACATATGGGGAGCATCGAAACTTCTCGAATTCAGCCCTTTTATGAATTCTTCAACTACCTATTTTTCTGGTACGACTGGGAGCAACATCCTTTCTTTTTGGAATCTAGTCATGACTCCCGCAACAATTCAGCCTCTCCTTGTGCAATGCTGAATATGTCAGCCTTTCGGGCCTATACCTTTCTGACCCTAGCATGGGCCTTGATAAAAATCCGCGAGCATCTCGAATGAATCTATTGAGTGCTCGGTCAAGAGAGAATACCATGTCCTGGCCCACTTCGCGAGGGTATCTCCGAATTTGTTCAGTATGACTGGCTCAATCTTGTGCTGATCTAAATTGATTTGCTTCATTGCCGCTGTATAGGTAGTGATATGCTCATGAGGATCTGAAGTTCCATCATACTTCGGCACGTTTGTCATTTTGAACCACTACGGGATCAACTCAGGTGCTACGCTTGGATTGAACGACAATTGGGTATATTCCTTTGAGTCAGGTCCTTTCAACACTGGTGGTGCGCCCGGAATCTAATCCATTTAGGCATTTATTTCTCTCATAAACCGTATGAGTTCAGTTAAAGGGGTCATTCTCATTGTTATTATAGGATCCGTTACCGTTCCCCCCGGCCCTGTCGAAGCCGACTTCGCTCTTCGGGGTGTTGTTTGTCGACCCTCTGCGTTGTTTGATTTGTGGGAGCATAAGGAGGAACTAGACCTCGTTCGTTCGCGTTGTTGGAAGCACCTGACAACGCCTGCCTTAACTCCGTCATGGCCTGATCCTGTCATGAGAGATGGCCCATAATAGCTTTTTGTTGCTCCCTCAGGATCCTTACCGTTTCAGCGACGTGCTGTTCTTCAGCATCATCAGGAGTTGCTTCTCGAAAATGAGGTGCATATTGCCCGCCATGGATCAGTGTGGCCTCATCCTCTTCGTTGCGGATATCGCTGATCGAATCTTCCCGCCGAGACAGATTTCCTTGGGCTTCAACGTTGTGTGCGATGTTGACATCGTCATCTGCCATTTTCTATAATTTTTGCTAAGAACAAAGAATCAAACAAATTAGTAATAGATGAAAGGACCAAATCAATCACATAACTGTCTAAGCCCCACGGTGAGCGCCAAACTATTTACCCTTAAAACGATATATTTTAATTTATACGTGGTTTATAGACAAGTGAATCAATTTGATCCCAAAATAATAAATAAATTAAACAAGAATGTAAGACTTAGTGTTGAAATCGAGATAAGACAACAAGAATTTTGGTTCCGGGAGCAGAGCTTCCGGATGCGGTAGTAACAATATTAATAAGCAAGAATATAAAATATTATTGAGGTTTGAATAGAGTATAGTATAAGCTTGTCAGAAAGTTCGTGTCCTTTACGATGGTTGTTGGGTTCACTATTTATAATTGCACATAGAGAACAAGGTCATAGGATCAAGCTCCTCTTAAATAACAATTATGAGGGCCATTAATGAATGTGTAACGGTAGGCAGCGAATGCATATTCTCGGTAACAGACTATGTACCTAATGCTATAGAATATTTTTCATTAAATGTTACCGGGTGACATCCATTTATTTCGCCTTTAAGAACACAATTCCATTCGGGAACAAACGAGATCGTTGCCTTCGGACTTTATTGCTCTCTGTATTCGGCTTCACATGTCGCTTTATCCAGGGGCGGAGCCACAATATTGGTTGCAGGTTCGGCCGAACCCAGTAGCTTTTGTTCAAACCTTGTATTTGTATTAAGAAATCCAAGAAATATGTATAAAATATTAATTTAGAACCCAATAACTTTAAAGGATTATAATCTCGAATCCATAAAGTTCAAATCCTAGCTCTGCTTCTGACTTTATCATGCGAGAATATAATATGAACATATTTTACCCTATACAATACCCAAACACAATGTTAATTTTCAAATATATTTTTTCAATTTAACTTCAAAACTTACTTTTTTTTAAATCTCATGTTTTTTTACGTCTAAACGCCTACTGAATATTCTTGTTACTCTAAATTAAGAGCCTGTTTGGACATAAGAATTATTTCATTTTTTTCCGAAATCAGACCAAAAAATTTCGAATTTTCACTTGAAGATGAATTGTGAAATTTTTCGGAAACTTGAGAACTCCAAAAAGTTATTTTTCAAAATTTTCACGCAAATCACTCACAAAAATTTAAAAACAACTCAAAATTATTTTTATATCCAAATATAACTCTAGTTTTCACATACCATTTTCACTTGAAAAATAATTTCGCTTTCCTTTGGAATTTTACAATTCTTATGTCCAAACGCCTACTAAATACTGCTCCCAAAATTGATTTTGACCTTAGTCAAGAGGCCACGTAGACCCACTAGAAATGAACAGTCCAGAACCTTCTTATAGCGGTGCAAAATGTTGTCGAAAATAATTTTGGCGCCCAACCAAAACCCTAGAGCAGCAGTCTAGCAGAGCCTTTACCAGTCTCCAACGCCTTTTCTGCCGGAGCTAAGTAAACATCAATTAACCGGAAAATATGTCAGGCTTGAGGTTCTTCGTTGAAAGAATAGGTGACGGCTCCGGGCAGCCAGTCCTCGACGCCGACAATGGCGAGGAACTCATGCACGTTCAGCCTGGAACCGCTATCGTCCTCGGCAGCCGCCAGCCTGAGTCCCCTGGCACTCTCTACATCACCACTAAGTAACTTCTCGATCTTCGATTTATCTTTTGTTTGTTTCTGTATTTATTCCTTTTCGAATCGAATCAGTTGTTGAGTTTGGTTGTAATTCGTAAAATATTTACCAGGCAAGTGGTGTGGCTAAGCGATACAGAAAGGAATAATGGTTATGCGGTTGATTTCTTGTCGGTTTCACTACATGCTGTGTCTCGGGACCCCGAGGCGTATCAGGATCCTTGTTTATACGCTCAGGTAAAATCTCCTTTCGAAATGTAAATACGGAGTATATTATTTCCGTTAGTTGAGGTTTTACGTTTCACTCTATATTAGCAATAGAGCCAAAAAATGAAGATTACTTTCTGTCCTTTGTAAAATTGGTATGTCCCAAATTTTGTTGAAGCAAATTGACCTGCCTATATTTGGATTAATTTCTGCTGTAATTTTAAGAACTGCTGGTCGTGAAATGGAACTGATAGTAATAAAAAAGGGTTAGGAATATACTGAAGTGATTATTTAAGCGTCTCTTATGATTATTTCTCTCCTTATGATTATTTCCCTTTTAAATATCTGACTGGAAAGGGTCTCACCCTTTCTATCAGAGGCAGATATATCTTGCTTCAAGAGGTATCATTCCATGTTGCTTCGCTTAAAATTTTCAGCTAGTATAATGCAAATGAATTTGGTAGAAAAAAAATTAATTGGTCTCATTTTATTCATGAAATGGCTTAGATTGATAGTCTGAATTTGGTAGAGAAAAAACATACTATCAGATTGAGTAGTTATATTCTACCTAATAAGTACCTAGTGTTACAACAACTACGAAAACCCAGTAAAATCTCACAAGTGGGGTCTGGGGAGGGTAGTATGTACGCAGACCTTATTATAACCCGAGGGGTGAGAGGCTGTTTCCGGTGGACCCTCGGCTCAAGAAGACAAAAAGAGAGACAATATATTAGTATTATCGACAGAAAACATTAGAAATAATGACAACATAGAAAACAGAGAATAGATGCAAAACACTAACAATAACCTGTAGCTAAGACCCGACACAATAAAAAATAGGACAATTGTGTGAATATAAAATTAACCACTAGCATTCTAAGACAATTCTCTATAAGACTAGCCTAACATCGGTATAGAGAAAAATGCTCAACTACTTCCTAATCTACAACTCTAATACTCGACCTTCACACCTTTCTATCAAGGAGTATGTCCTCGGAAGTCTAAAGTCTTGCCATGTCCTGTCTGATCACCTCTCCCCAATACTTCTTAGGCCGCCCTTTACCTGTTCTTGTACTCCCCAAAACCAACCGCTCACACCTTCTTACCGGGGCATCTGTGCTTCTCTTTCGTACGTGCCAGAACCATCTGAGCCTCGCTTCCCGCATCATGTCATCCATAGGGAGCCATGCCCACCTTCTCCCGAGTTTCTTCGTTCCTATCTTATCCATCCTAGTGTGCCCGCACATCCACCTCAACTTATTCATTTCTGCTACTGACATTTTTTGGGTATGTGAGTGCTTAACTGGCCAACACCTTGCCCCATACAACATGGACGGTCTAGCCACCGCTCTATAACACTTTCCTTTGAGTAACAGAGGCACTTTCTTCACACAGTACTCCAGATGCTAATCTCCATTTCATCCACCCCACCCCAATACGGAGTAAGACATTCTCGTCTATCTCTCCGTCCCCCTGAATAACCGACCCAAGTTACTTGAAATTGCCTCTCTTGGGGATGACTTATGATTCAAGCCTCACTTCTGTGCCCTCCCTCGGTTCCGCGCCGAACTTGCACTCCAAATATTCCGTCTTAGTCCTGCTTAACTTGAAACTTTAGACTCAAGGGCCTGTCTTCAAACCGTTAATCTCTCGTTAACACCGCTTCACATCTCATCGAAACAAGTACCTTGTGTTAGCATTGGCAAATTGCGTTCTGGATATCTAGTATTCCTTATTTATTACCCATGTCTGCTATTTAGGCGGAATACCCTCATCCTGCTGTTTTTTGAGTTGGCATTTAAATAACCAACTAAGAACTCTCTGAATTGGGAAAGGAAACCAGGTATCTGAAAAGCTGCAATCACAATTGTTTTAGATTTATGGAAAAAATAATTTTTGTGTTTTGGATTTGGGTAGCTTGAATAACTATTAAAATCTTTAGGTTCTTGTTTTCTATTTTATTTGGGGGAAGCTTGTAAAGATAACTGTTTTGTGTTTTTTTTAAAAGATGAGGTAAAAGTTTCATTAGTAAGGTAGCAAGATGGTACAAAATATTACAAAGAGCACCCCAGAAACAACCATCTCCTACAGTCCTCCTAGTAAATCCAGAAAAGCTATAAACTGTTGTTCCACTGGTACACTGCTTTTACACCAATAAAACAGGTAATACATTTGTTTCTAATTCTAAAAATGTGATCCTTGTGTCCTTCAAAACAAGCCCGGTTCCTTTCTAGCCATAACGTCCAGAATATGCACAATGGAATGGTTCTCCATATTTGCTTCAGTCTTCTACATACTCTTTGATTTTGCCACTCTTCCAACAAATTCCCAATGGTCTCTGTGGCATTACCCAAGAGATACCAAAAATGTTTATGAACAAGTCCCAGCATTGTCTAGCAATTCTACAATGGAGAAGAATACGATTCACTGGATCTTGATTTCCTTCACACAGATAACATCTATTACTTAGATTTAAACCCCTTTTCTTGCAAATTATCTTGTGTCAAACATGTTTCGCAAGCTGCTATCCATCAAAGCATGCCACTTTGACTGTAGCTTTTTTCTTCCAAATCATCTTCCAAGGCCAATTGTCAACCGTGTGACTTGACTTCTTAATCAGCATATTATAACAACTTTTGACTGGAAATTTTTTGTCCTTACCATCTGCCCAGATCAGTGCATCCACCTTACTATGATTAATTGAGACTAAGTCAAGCTGCTGAAGTAAAAGACAATAATCATCTCCCTCCCAGTCATTCAAGTTTCTTCTGCGCTCCACCTGCTGTCCTGCCTATGTGAAAATTAGTTATCATACCATTTAACAGAATAATTGAATAGATAGGATTCTTAGATTTCAAGCATTCCTCCGCTAATTGGTTCAGTTGGTTAAAACTAATTGGTTCAGTTGTCCTCTCCATTAGTCCTATTGAGGAGTGTAGAAAAGTATACAACTCCACTACATTCAATAGGGTAACTTGGACATTCTATTTAAGTTTAGTTTCTCGGTTTGTTTATATGCATCTGTAGTTTTCTTGTTTACTTGAGCATGGAGTATCATCCTGCTGTTTACTTTTTTCTTTTTTTCATTTGTCAGTAAGCTATCTCATGCGGTGCGTATATAGTTGGACATCCTTTACTCGGGTAAAAATGCAATTTCTTTCATCTTGACAAAATAGGATCCAGGAAAAAAAAAGGATAGGCTAGCATATCTATCTGTTCAGTGAAGCTGGAAGATCATTTGGGGTTGGCTGCATGATTGTTATGCATATTTTACCTTGATGAGGTGGTTTCATGATTGTTATGCATGTGTCCATTCTGTTAAGGCATGTCTTTGGTTTTCATTATTAGTGAGTGTTTGGTAACACAATTACTTTCTTTCAGGCTCGTTTAAAGTTTTGTATGATCATTTGATTTATTTTCTTTTCTGAAGGGGAACTGAGTGTGGATGTTGGTTAAACATTTGTTCCATTTTGCAAATGTGACTGCTTTCTCTGTTATGAAAATGATGGATATATTTTGCTTTGTTCTTGAAGATTGACAATGGATTGGAGGATGATGAATCAGAAGGCTCCACTGATGGGGGTGATGAGTCATCAGATTTATCAAGGATCACTGAGTTGAGACTTGTGCCATCGGATCCTAATCAATGTACTGCATTCTTGCTCATTGTTTTTACTTGGGTTTTCCTTGAAATCTTTCGTCTAGGATAAATGCCTTGTGCTACTTCAGCTCCTAAAGATATGTTTGCTTTGTATGTTCTATTTTGACAGTGGATACTCTCTTCCAGATCTTTTGTGAATGTGCTGAGCTTAATCCTGAACCAATTGAAGGTGGTTATCTATTTCTTTGGATATACTCCAAACAAACATCTTTTTCTCATTTTCTTCTGACCAGTCATGTTTCTACTTGACTAAACCCTGGTCTTGCTTTTTCTAGGGGAGGAAGAAGAGCATAATTGGATCTTCAGTGCAGATCAGCTGGAAAATCAGGAAGCTGGTATGGAATTGATAGGCAATTGTTTGTTTTAAGAAACCAATTTTTGGTTTGCCAACTAACTTCTACTGTTATTGGTCTAACTTTTGAAGAGGAAGAATCTGAATGGACATTTTCCCAAAATCTGACAAATTCTATTGGTCATTCAAATGGATATCACGACTTAGCTCATAATGTGCTTCAGGTATGCCTGTTGTTGATTTGGTTTGAGACTTGAACTTAAGAACTGTGATTATTCTATTGTCATTTGTCTTTTGTTTGGCTTGTTTTGGTAAGTTGTTGGGTTTGGGTTGCATGGGAGATGCACAAATTAATACTTAGTTTCTAGAGTGACAGGCAGAGAGTCTCGCTATATATTTGGCAGGCACTGCCAAGAGAGCTCCTCTTGGCTGATTGTCTCGAGTAACTCATGTTTTTAGATTGATGCTAGATAAACTATTATCAATAATTGCATGTGCAATTTCACTATAGCTGACATATGCTGAGCCCTTCTATAATACACCTCTTCGTTTAAGTTTTTTATTTATTTATTATTATTATTATTATGGGGAGTAGTTTCACTTTCAGGTCTATAAGAGTAGGTTGAGATGTGACATAAGAGCATCCTACATGTTTTCTGCTCTAGTTATTTCACATGGAACTTCTAGGTGCATATATTGGCTATTTGTTGCTGGAAAATTGAGACATTTACTTTTCGTACTGCAGCTTCAAATTAATGATCAAAGGTTTGAAGATGCAGAGGAAATGGACAGCGACAGCAAAAATGGTCATCACTAAGGCGTCACCATTCTGAATCAGATTATCTTCTTGGGTATCTTTATATCTCACAACGAACTTTTGATGTATATTAGTGTGTCAACCTGGTCCTGTTTCTCACATTTCAGATGTTCTTGCGGAAATGGTGATCTGAGTTTTTAGATCTTTTGCCCAAAAAGATTACATGATATTGAGGAATTAATAGTTATTGCAAATCAGAACTAACCTGTGAGTAGTGCAAGCCAAGACCACAGCTTAAATTGAAGGCAGTTTTTCTTGGTTTTTTCCCTATCTTGTGCCCTTCGTTCGAATTTTTAGCTCAGTTATGGTGATGACCTTAAAATTTCCAGGCATATCTGTGTGTAGACTTCAATCTGGTTACTCAGTATCTCGCCCCAAATAAGCAGTGTAAATGGAAAGCCCAACTTTCTGGCCCTCTGGCTCTCCTTCTTCCAGTGCCCTGACATTGTAACGCTCAAGATTTTCTTAAGTTCTTTCGGTGGTTTCGTGTTTGAGCTTCAAAAAATTTACACATTCTGAAAAGTATTCCTTATCAATAAAATACATGAACCTTTAAGAAGTATGATCAATGACAACCACATTCCTCGTGTAGCTACTCTAATTTACACACGCGAGTGCGTTGAAGAGCTTACTAAGATGAGAATTCTTAAGTAGATAATTACTTTAAGTAAATGCTATTTTATTTTGCACATGAAAAACAAGCACTCTCATATGCCCTTTGACAGTATGACCCCGGTATATTGTTTATAATTAATTTGCCAAATGCATAAGAAGTTGGTACAACTATTCGACACTTTTGTATTATGAACACAAAACAGCTTTTGTTTTTAGGATGTCCTTTCTGGAAGAATTAATACTTCTCCGTCGCAAGTCACGCAACAAGAGCACAATTAGGATTTTGGTGGTGTCTGTATGTACGGTCCTACAAAATGACCCATCTTCATGTTGCTTTAACAAAAATTTGCTTCAAATCCTCTCTAGTCAATGCGTCAATGTGCTGGAACAATTAAACAGCAGACATCAGTTGAGTTTTGATCGACTCACTTTCCAGAAGTAGTCTGAATTCCAATCCTTACCCAGCTATCTTTCTTGGGCATGAACACAAGATTCAAAAGCCAATTAGATAGTAATAGTTTTAGACTCAAACTGCAAACTGTCTCACCACCACAAGTAAGCAATTATCATCTATCAACAAAATAGAATCAGAAATATTTACTATTTGGGATCCATATCGTGAATGATGCGTCTTTGTGAATGATGTGTCTGTGTGCATGTTGCTAAACAACCTACCTTACTATGCCTTAAAATGAACGAGTGAGATGCGACCACTGGCATTTCACTTTGTTCGTCAAGTTTAAATAATCTTAGGATAACTTTGGGCTTTTGATCACTTTTGTAGCGTAAGCCGAAAATCTTTTGCATCTTCGGAGAACTAGCACCAGTGGAATTATTGATAGAATCAAATTGTTGGTTGATTTCTTACGTTCTTCGTCCAATAAAGAAGGCCCCGAAATACGTGATGTATCATCATGGAACAACTCGAAGTTCATGAAATAGTGGCCAAGGCATAGGATTAATATGCCTCCAGATTGACTTGCATGCAAATGCAGTCCTAAATAACATTAGCATAATCATCATAAGAGCAATAAAAGGCATGATAAAATGGAAGCAAATTTTGATGAGGGACAGGAAAGAAGGAAGCACAGTTCATTAAGACTGTGAGATGACTACCACTACCATAATGAAATCTCCCCAACTAGAAGTCATTAATACAGTTGTTCAAGGTTAAAAAAAAAAAAAAAAAAAGGAAAAACCAAATATTCCGGTCTGCTAAAAATTAAAATACCTATACAAGTTTTCTATATTTTCTCGTGCCAAGGTCATAGCCCCTCCTACTTTCTGTTTTGGGTTCATCTATTTGATCAGTAGCTAAAAGCTTCATTAATAAAGGTCACCAAAAACTCTTCTTCTTCTTGTCACTAATTGAATAGTAATCAAGATACCAATTAACGAACTTCTGTAACCCCATCTGCAAATCTGTACTAGGCTTATATCCAAATTCCTTCTGAGCATAGCTAATATTAGCATGAGTAAACATCACATCCCCATTTCTTGGCAATGGCAAAACATTCTTTTTAGCCTTTACTTTAAGCAACTTCTCCAATATACTAACCAGCTTAGTAACTGGAACAGGTGAAGTATTCCCCAAATTAAACACTCTCAATTGTGCATTTCCCTTCTTCTTCCCACCACTTCCTGTACTCTTCTCAGCTGTATCCAATGCCCCTAAACACCCTTTCACTATATCATCAATGTAAGTAAAATCCCTTGCTACACTTTTATTATTAGAACCTTCAAACACATTAATACTCTTTCCTTTTAATATATTCTTTGTGAAGAAGAAATACGCCATATCAGGTCGACCCCAAGGTCCATAAACAGTGAAGAATCTCAACCCTGTAATTGAAAGACCATAGATATGGTTATAAGTATGAGCAATCTCTTCACCAGCTTTCTTTGTCGCGGCGTAAAGACTAGCTGGTTGATCTGTTCGATCTTTTTCTGAAAAGGGTACTTTAGAATTGAGTCCATAAACAGAACTGGACGATGCCCAAACAATTGCAGGCTGTGGATTAGCTGATTTACAGGCCTCGAAAACGCTAACGAGACCTGCAATATTACTGTGGATATAAGAACCAGGATTTTTCAGAGCGTAACGAACGCCAGCTTGTGCAGCTAAGTGCATTACGTGAGTAAATGCAACAATGTCAAAAAGCTTCTTGAGTAAATGACTGTCATTAATATCACCTTCAATAACAAAAATCCCATTACGTTGTAACATTTTCTGACGAGCTCTTTTCAATGATGGATCGTAATAGCTATTGAAATTGTCCAGGCCGACGACGCCGTCACCGCGCCGTTTGAGGGAGGCGGAAACGTGGGACCCGACGAAACCGGCAGCACCGGTGACGAGGACGGTAAAATGACCGGAACGAGAACGGGCAGAGGATTTGACACGTTTTTCCCATTGTGGGCTGCCCCATTTTATCTTGGGGAGGGTAGATTGGGAATCAGGAGGAGGAGAGTGGAAACATATGAAAAGAATGGTACCTGCAAAAAGTGTGGTCCAGAAAATAAGCTTCGTGATTGAATATGTCCATCTACTACGGTGTTTGTCCATTGCTTAATGGATTGATTGCTAAATTAGCAGTAAAAATCTACAATCTACAACAACGGAAAATGTTTGTTGATGATAATTGTAATAAAGATTCATTCCCATTGAACATGGGGGAAATTCTTGACTCGTAAAATAGAGCTGAAGTGGGAATATCAATGGTGGCGTTTTAAAAAAAGAAGAAGAAAAAGGGTTTGTTGCAATTGGTGTTTATCTAAGAGCTATAAGATTGGATTGGATATATACGTCTTCTTGAAAACCGGGTCTGAGATATGAAAAAAGGATAACAGAGAGAGAGAAAGAAGGGGGGAGGAATCTGGGATAAAGAAGGAATAGAGGGATTTGTGTGCAAAAGAAGAACAAAAGGTTTCAGTAAATGTGGGGGCAAAGAAAAGAATAAGAGGAAAAAGAGAGAGAGAGAGAAACAGCCGTTAAGGGAAGAGGCTGGACGGAAGTCGGAGACCGTACATCAAATGGGAGATGGAGATGAGAGTATCGTCAGAGTTTTTCTCAGCATATTGGCTCTAACGGCGTACCCTTGTCCCTTTCATTATTTTCCCATCTCCATTTGCTTCTAACTACTTCTTTAATCGTTACAAGTTTCGTGAAAGAAAGAGGATTTTTTTCTCCTTAAACTTTCATTTTTAGATCTTTGCCCGACTAACTTTCTGAACATTTTAATTCAGTAACGGTAGTATTGACATGTGGTCTTGCTTTATGTTGATCGTATGGTTTTATGACTAATCGTTGTTTTCTTTTATTATTGATCACCTTATTGTTTTAAAAGTATTAAACCTTTTCTTAAAATGAATTAATAAGAAAATTGAGGGTGAATCCTAGTTAAATATAATAACTACTAGATCTTAAGATTTAGTATACTAATGATGTGGGGTCGTGTCCGATAGTATCGAATACCGACTACAAATGCCCAATGATTGTTGATGAATATAGTAATAAAAGCATGCAATAAATATAGATAATGGCAATAAATGTAATAAGAAATTTTTTATCACCCAAATGTTAGATGACTTGGATGATTCTGATTCATGACTACAACGTGGGATAATATAAAATGAAAGTGGACAAGAAATCCTTGGATCTTGTGAGTAAAAGATATATATTGAACGACGAAATCAATAGACAAGACAAGCTTTGTATATTCTTTGTAGTCAACCTTTACAATGTGTTCTTATCAGAAAAGTGAAGAAGATCCCTTTTTGTTCTTTATCTCTTCCTATTTATAGGGGATATTCCTAAGAAACAATAAAAAGTACAACTGAAGGAATATCCAACGGAATATTCCTTTTCTCTATTCTAAAACTTATTCCAACTGTTGCTTTCATACGTTCTCTACTCGACCTCGGCGCTAATCCTTCTTTAGGTGACTCCTCGCCATTGAGCCGTGGTCGGCTTTGGCCTCGACCACGTCCATTTGCTATCAAATTCAGTCCAAATTTCGACCAATACAGTTAGTCCCTCCGCTTGTTGAGGTCGTAGTTTTGGAAGTCCTCGATGAACGGATTATGTTTGCGTCCGTTCAGAGGAAATTTGATTGTGATGATTGAATCGACTTGACCGAGGTCGAAATGGCGGCGGTTGTCAGCAGGACCGTGGTTGACAACTAGTTGTGATTCACATCGGAGGATGACTCGTCGTGCTTCATACTTGAGAGCTAGCTTTAGTCCTACAATTACGGCCTTGTACTCGACCTCATTGTTAGTCATATCGGGGCACCGTATGAACTGGCGGATGACTTCGCCTGTTGGGACCTCGAGTACGAGTCCTAGTCCAGACCTGACGCGTTGGAAGCGCCATTGACATATAGGACCCATAGGTCGGGTAACTTGGGAGAGGTACGAGAAGTTTCCTGCTCGACCTCAGGCATTATTTTGGCATTGAAATCGGTGACGAAGTCGGCGAGTACCTGCAACTTTATCGTTGTTCGCGGCTGATATGTTATATCGTGCGCGCTCAATTCTACCCACTTGGCCAATCTCCCCGACAACTCGGGTTTATGTAGGATGCTTCTTAGGGGGGAAGGTCGTGACCACCGATATGGGGAGACATTGAAAATAGGGTCTAAGCTTTCGTGAAGCTATGACCAATTCCAGGGCCAACTTTTTGAGGTGGGGGTACCTTGTTTCGGCGTCGACCAGGGTTTTGCTAATGTAATAGATTGGAGATTGCGTACCTTTGTTTTCACGGACCAGCACTGCGCTTACTGCGACCCCTAATACGATCAAGTATATCAGGAGACGCTCGCCGGGTTCTGCTTTGGCGAGTAGCGGGGGTGAGGACAAGTATGCCTTTAGTTCTCTTAGTGCCTCGATGCACTCTGACTTCCACTAGAGTCCGTTTTCCTTTTTGAGCACGTTGAAGAATTTGTGGCATCTGTCAGAGGATCGTGAGATGAACCTCGACAGGGCAACTATACTGCCAATCAGTTTATTTACCTATTTCCTGGTCAATATTTCAGGTATTCCCTCGATGGATTTGATATGGTGGGGGTTGACCTCGATGCCTCTTTGCGACACCAGAAAACCAAGGAACTTCCCAGAGGTCACGCCGAAGGCACACTTTTCGGGGTTCAGTTTCATGTCGTATCGCCTTAGTATATCGAAGGCTTCCTTCAGATGATCGATGTGATCTTCCTTTCTTTTTGATTTGACCAACATATCGTCTATATCAACCTCCATTGTGTTGCCGAGTTGATCCTTGAACATCTTGGTGAACATCCTTTGATAAGTCACCAATGCGTTCTTCAACCCGAATAGCATGACTCTGTAGTAGTACGTCCCCTGGTGGGTAATGAAAGTGGTCTTTCCTTGGTCCTCCTCCTCCATGAGGATTTGGTTGTAACCTGAGTAGGCGTCCAAGAAACTTAACAACTCGTGCCCCGCTGTTGCTTCGATGAGTTGATCGATGTGAGGCAACAAAAAGGAGTCTTTTGGGAAAGCTTTGTTTAGGTCCGTGAAATCCATGCACATGCGCCACTTCCCGTTTTTCTTCTTCACCATGACCACGTTGGTGACCCATTGAGGGTATTTTGACTCTCGGATGGAGCCGTTGGCGAGTAATTTTTCCACCTCATCGGGGACGGCCTCATTGATTGTGATGTTGAATTTTCTTCTTATTTGTCGCACCGACAGGTAGAGTGGATCGACGTTAAGCTTGTGCGTGGCAATGTCTTTCGGGATACCTGACATATATGCATGGGAGAAAGAAAACAGATCGGCGTTGTCAATTAAAAATTTATGAAATTTACCTGGTTCTGAGAGTTTATGGCCGATGTAAGCCTTTTTGTTGTGGTCGCTGATATCTAGTTGGACGAGGTCGAGGTCTTCTACCGTCGACCCTGTGGATTCCACGACGTCGGGGCCCTTGATGACATCTTTTTGTTCGTCGAGTTCAAGCCCCGACTTTGGCAATTGCTATGCTCTCGAGCTTACTCCCTTTAATTGTTGAGTGTTTGTACAATCTTGGGCGATGCGGTAGCATTCTTGGTTGTGCGTTGTTCGCCGCGGATGCTGAATATCCCCCACGGAGTAGGAAACTTGATTACTTGATATAAGCTGGACGGTATGGCCAGCACTGTGTGTATCCAGGGTCGCCCTATGATGGCATTGTAGGCTGTGTCCTAGTTCATGACATGGAATGTTGTTTCTAAGGTAACGCCCCCGGCCAGAACGAGTAGCGTTATCTTTCCTAAGGTTCGCTCAACTTCATTGTTAAAACCTGTTAGTGTTATGCAACGTGGTACTATCTTGTCCTCGAGTCTCATTTGCGTGAGAACTAGGGGGTGTATAATACACGCACCACCCCATTGTCTACCATTATTCTTTTTACATCAATACCTGAAATACGTAAAGTAATAACAAGAGCATCGAAGTGAGGAAAGGTCAAACCGTGGGTATCTGACTTATCGAAGATGATACTATCTTCGAGGTCATCATACCGTTCATGGGTGATTGACCGCTTCAGTTTGTGTGTGGTGGTGAATTTTACGTGGTTGATTTCTACTTCGTCGCCTCCGCCGATGATCATTTTGATGGTGCGGGCGGGGAGGGTGGCTTTGGAGGGCCTTGGTGTTATTCTCGTCCACGGCCGAAATTGGCTCTTCCTCGGTCGCTCATCAGCTCCCTTAGATGTCCCTGGTGGAGCATGTTCACTACCTCTTGTCTTAGGGGTATGCAGTCCTCGGTCTTATGGCCCCGTTCCTGGTGGAACTCACAGAGGGCGTTTGACTTTCTAGAATTCGGGTCAGACTTCATCTTTTGCGGCCACTTCACCTTAGGGCCGAGCTTCTCTAATGCGTACACTATTTCTGAAGGGGAAACACAAAAATTGTGAGCAGATAAGAGTGGAGGCATACCTCTTTCATTTTGGTGAGTCCCAGTGTGTGGCCTGGACGATCCTTCTATTTTGCGAGAAGGTGGTGAGATGTTCGTTATGACATATGGTTGGTGCCTTTCTCGATTGAGGCGTGGACCTGAATGATCTCTTCGGTTGTCATTACGATGGTCTTTCCTTGACTCCATTTGGATTGACGTTAGCCGTTGAGTTGGACCGTTAAGGTCGTCCTCATCTTCTCTCACCTCGGCATAATAGGCGTTGTGAATTTCTTCCCAGGTGGTGGGAGGGTATTTCATGAGTTTGCTTAACAACTTTCTGGTCGCCCTCGACCCGTTCCTGTTCAACCCATTTTGGAAGGCTTCCACTGCCATCCCTTCTGATACATTTGGCAAGCTCATTCTAACTCTATTGAACCGGGCGAGGAAGTCCCTGAGTCCTTCGCCAGACGATTGTCTGACGGCGAATATGTCATTCACCCTGGCCTCTAATTTATTAGCCCCGGCGTGGGCGGTGACAAACTCGTCGGCCATTTCCTCTAACGTCGTTATCGAATGTGCTAGTAATTGTGACTACCATGTTAAGGCTCCCCCTGTTAGGGTTTCTCCGAACTTCTTCAGCAACATTGATGGTACCTGCTCTTTTGAGAGGTCGTTTCCTTTTACTGTTGTGGCGTAATGAATGATATGGTCTTCGAGGTCGGTTGTGTCGTCATAAATCTTCAAATATAGTGGCATTTTGAATGTCTTGCGTATGGCATGTGGGGTTGCCTCCTCGCTGCATGGTTGTTCAACGAACCTGCCGATGTCCCGTTTTGGTAGAAGTTTCGGGGCGCCCGGTAACTTATCAACCTTTTCTTGGTGCTCCCTCATTTGGTCGCGGAGCACTTTATTCTCGTTCTCTATTTCTTCCATTTTCTTCAGAATGGCTGCAGGTGCGTCATTTCCTGCATCAACAACAGTGTGAATATTACCTGTTGGGAGAAGAGCGGGTTGCTCGTTGATGGTTGATATGGTATCCGCTCATGCGGAGCTCCTACTCGCCCCTTGAGCGGGTTTGTCGAGTATGTTGTTCAGGGTACTTATCAACCACGCCTCCAGTAATTTTTTCACTGCTGGTGGAGCTTTCTCAGTTGTGGACGTGAAGGCTCCCCTTTCGCGTGAAGCGCTTACACTCCCATGATGGGGAGGTGACTGACTTCGCCTGGGTGTGGCACTCGGCGTCACATTCTCCTCGCCTTCTCTGTCAACCTCGTTGATGGTGTTTTAGGAGGTTGGCAGTGACATCCACTATTTCTTTCAGTCTATCATCTCCTTTTCCTGCCATTGTTAGTTCGTGCAAACGGAAAAAAGATGTCTGTTGTTGTTGTTTTCTTAGATCTAGAAGAAACTAAAATTTTAACTAGAAAATCCCCACAGATGGCGCCAAATTGTTTTACCAAAAAATTATTAAACCTTTTCTTAAAACGAATTAATGAGAAAATTGAGAGTGAATCCTAGTTAAATATAATAACTACTAGATTTGAAGATTTCGTATACTAATGATGTGGGGTCGTGTCCGATAGTATCGAACAATGATTTTTTATGAATGTAGTAATAAAAGCATGTAATAAATGTAGTTAATGACAATAAATGTAATAAAAGGATTTTATCACCCAAATGTTAGATGACTTGGACGATTCTAATTCTTGACAACAACGTGGGATAATATAAAATGAAGGCGGACAAGAAATTCTTGAATCTTGTGAGTAAAAGATATATATTGAACGATAGAATCAATGGATAAGACAAGCTTTGTATATTCTTTGTAGTCAACCTTTACAATGTGTTCTCATCAGAAAAGTGAAGAAGATTCCTTTTTGTTCTTATCTCTTCCTATTTATAGGGGATATTCCTAAGAAACCCTAAAAAGTATGGCTAAATATCCAATGGAATATTCCTTTTCTCTATTCTAAAACTTATTCCAACCGTTGCTTTCATACGTTCTACTCGACCTCGGCGCTAATCCTTCTTTAGGTGACTTCTCGCCATTGAGTCGTGGTCGGTTTTGGCCTCGACCACGTCCATTTGCTGTCAAGTTCAGTCCAGATTTTGACCAATACACTTACTATCTTGTTATTTTTATTCTGCTTTTATATGGCTTCTTGTCTATATTTCAATCAATGTTCGCTTATGCTTTCCTGAGCCGAGAGTCTATTGGAAACAACTTTTCTATCTTCACAAGGTAGGGGTAAGGTCTGCGTATACACTAACCTCCCCAAACCCCATGATGTGGGATAATACTAGGTATGTTGTTGTTGTTCCTTGAAGTGCTAAATCTATTTTTTATTTATATTTGGGATAACAATAAGCAGAAATTAATCTTGCAATATTTTTGATTACTCTAGTAAACGTTTGTGTTTTGTTCGTTGCATCACAACTTCTCTTTTTGATACAAAAAGTGTTTCGTCTAGATTTGTGTTATATAAATTTTATATTTACCTTGTTTGTTAGGACCAAAAATAATCAGATGTCATGGGGGAGTTAGTAAAGCAAATCTTGAACGACGATAAATCAAACAACAAAAGAGAAATCTACCAAAAGAAACAAACATTTAACGTGGTTCGGCTAATTGACTTACGTCCACGGGAGGAGATGAGCAATCCACTATAATAAAAGAGAGTACAAAATATCGAGAGAACAACCTCACGAGGAGAAAAACACAAGTGCACACTAACACGTGTCCCATTGATTTCTCCCCCTAAACACGACTCTCAAACCACATATGGCTACATTGTGGATGCTACTAAATGAGAAGGAAAGATCCTTAATTTATAGAAGTCCAAACATTTTCCTACAAGAAAAAGGACTAGCCAAACATAGAAGAATTATAATTTCCTTCTACAAAAAGGAAAACCCAATTATGGTAAATATATTGTCCTTTCCTTCACGAAATAGGAAAACCAAATATGGTAGAAAATCAGGACAAACACCTAACAATTCTCCCCCTTGGCCTAAATTTTTTGATAAAATGAATCTGACCCACCTTCTTCACATAGCCTTCAACAGGTTGCATCTCCAAATCTCCACCACAAAGTTTGTCTCAACGTGCGTAGCACACCGGTCAAATTTCTCAGACAAAAATCTTGATTATCGTCAAATAGGTTGCGGCTAGAACTAAACCCGCCAAGATGAACCTGTGTTGAACCTCGCTCTGATACCACTTGTTAGGACCGAAAAAGTGGTATCAAAGCCTTAGTTATTTATCCAGGTTGTTACAGAATGGAGGAGAATATGAGCAAGATGGTATGTTTAAACGGGAGAAATTATAATATTTGGAGAAGCAAGATGAAAGATTTGTTGTTCGTGAAGAAGATGCATCTACTCGTTTTTGCAGCTCATAAACCCGAGAGTATATCTGATGAAGATTGGAATTTTGAGCACCAAAAAGTATGTGGATATATACGACGATGGGTTGAAGATAATGTTCTCAACCATATTGTGAATGAGACACATGTGAGATCACTGTGGGAAAAGCTAGAGACTCTTTATGCTTCAAAAACTGGGAACAACAAGTTGTTCCTGCTAAAGCAATTGATGACCTTTAAATACAAGGAAGGCGGCCCTATCCTTTATCACATAAATGATTTTCAGGGCGTCCTTGATCAGCTGTCTGGAATGGGAGTTAACTTTGATGATGAGATACAAGGACTTTGGCTTCTTAATACTCTGCCAGACTGTTGGGAAATTCTTCATGTTTATTTGACAAATTCAGCTCCTGGAGGTAGGGTGACCATGGAATATTCCAAAAGTGGTGTGTTCAATGAGGAAGTAAGGAGAAAATCTCAGGGTTCGTCCTCACAAGAAGATATCTTGGTTACAGAAGACCGGGGGAGAGATAGAACAAGAGACTCGAGGAATAGAGGTAAAAGTAGAAGTAAGTCAAGGTCCAAATACCATAATATTACATGCAACCATTGTGGCAAGAAAGGACACATAAAAAGGTTTTGCCATAAGTGGTTGCAAGACATTAGAGAAGGAAAGAAAATTGAAAATAACGAGAACAATGTTGCAACTATTGTTCGAGAGACCTTCTTTTTGCTTATGATGAAAATGTCATCAATTTGGTATCTCATGAGACGAACTGGATAGTAGATTCTGGAGCTACCTCACATGTCACACCAAGAAAAGATTTTTTCTCATCTTATACTCCTGTTGATTCTGGAGTGTTAAAGATGGGCAATGCCAGTAAAGTTAAGGTGTTTGGTGTTGGCACAGTTTGTTTGAAAACTAATAATGGTTCAAAGTTAGTTCTTCAAGATGTCAAGCATGCTCCAGACTTTCCGTTCAATTTGATCTCCACATGAAGATTAGACGATGAAGGTCACCATAATGCTATCTTTAATGGCCAATGGAAGCTCACCAAGGGCTCTTAAGTAGTGGCTTGAGGAGTCAAGTCTGGCCATTTATATGTGACACAGGGCTCTATTCTTAATGACTCTATAAATCTGGTGGAAAGTGACACTTTATCAGAATTGTGACATAGAAGATTGAGTCATATGAGCGAGAGGTAGATTACGTGTTTGGCTAAGAAAACTTTGCTTTTTGGAGTGAAACAAGCAAAGCTGAAAAGGTGTATCCATTGTTTAGCTGGCAAATAGAAAAGAGTTTCCTTTCATAGCCATCCTCCCTCAAGAAAGCCTGATTTATTGGAGCTAGTACACCCTGATCTGTGTGGTCCTTTTAAAGTAAAGTCAAAAGGTTGTGCACTTTACTTTGTGACCTTAATTGATGATCATTCTCGTAAGCTCTGGGTGTATCCTTTGAAATCTAAAGATCAAGCACTTGGTGTGTTTAAGGAATTCATGCCTTAGCTGAGAGACAGACGGGGAAGAAATTAAAATGTATTCGCACGGACAATTGTGGTGAATATTGTGGTCCCTTTGATAATTATTGCAAGGAAGAAGGAAATTATAGATCTTTCATGCTTGGCTAGTCTTTTTTCTTGTAGGAAAATATTTGGAATTCTATAAATTGAGGATGCTTCCTTCTCATTCAGTAGCATCCACAATGTAGTCATATGAGGTTTGAGAGTCGTGTTTAGGGGGAGAACTTTACGGGACAAGTGTTAGTGTGTCACTTGTGTTTGCCGCTTCGTGAGGTTGTTCTCTCAATATTTTTTACTCTCTTTTATTATAGTGGATTGCTCATCTCCGCAGTCGATGTAGGTCAATTGGCCGAACCACGTTAAATGTTTGTGTCTCTTTTGGTAGATTTCTCTTTTGTTGTTGGATTTATCGTCATTCAAAGTTTGCTTTACTAGCTCCCGCATGACACCTGATTTTTTCGATCGTAACATTATTAGTGTATAGTATAAGTTAAATCGATTGTATATTCTCTCTGTCTCTTTTATGCACTCTTTGATTGAGCACAAAATTTAAGAAATAAATAAGAACTTTTAAAGTTTATTGTATAAAATAAGTCACACATACTTATGTTGCTCTTTATCTTTTTCATTAAGGATAAAATGAAAGATAAATATTAAATATATTATGTTTTTTGGGACATGGCAAAAAAAAAGTAAATTAGATAAATTAAGAAAGGAGTAATTAGTATGCATATATTTTTTATACTAGGGATAATTAAGGTAAAAAGAAAGGTGCATATTTCGATGTGCGAGTGATCACTCTAAGATGGTAAAAATAGCACAGGGTAGCCAGTTTACGAACTGTTAATTAAAAAATAGTCACTATTTTGCTGTAATACGGAAAGTTTCAGCATAATATACCGGAGATTGGTGCACCTGTGTATGAACTTCCTGCATATTATGTTGGAGCTCCAGCACACGAAAAAGTTCCAATTATGTTGTGTCCAGTATATTATGCTGGAAGTTCACTTGTAAAAAATTCGAACTCCAGTATATTATACTGAAATATTTTTTGGATTTTAAACAGTGTTTTTGTTCTGATTTATCTTTAAA
The DNA here is from genome assembly GCA_005239495.1 of Nicotiana undulata. NCBI lineage: Eukaryota > Viridiplantae > Streptophyta > Magnoliopsida > Solanales > Solanaceae > Nicotiana > Nicotiana undulata. The sequence goes on from ML291956.1 coordinate 41,347, forward strand.
TAAAAAGTGACTAAATCTCGATTACTTTTGAAACTGTAGTTTATACAATTATCGCTTGTAAATCTGGCTACTTTTAAATTTCAGCCCTCTAAGTTGTGTTCGTTGGTGGCGCTGACTTTGATTTGAAGTTAGGTAGATTATTTTCACTTGATAGCAATAAGCTACGTGTTATGCATAATTTAATCTACCGAAGCTTTTCTATTTCTTTTTCTCAAGGAATAATTGTCTTGTAATGCTATAACTAAAGCAATTTTATGATTGTTAGCTACGCAGATTTTTGCCATACAAATGCAATCGTTTATGCTGATTGCTGATGCACAACGTTGGACTTGGAAATTATTTAATGTGTAATTAAGTGTGAGTAGTGGCACGAGTTGAAGAGAATATCATTCCTACACCATTAGTTAAGTTGTGAAGAATTTTCCAATGGGGAGGAATTAAAGAAACAGTGGAAAGGACAAAGGTCGTTGCTAATGTGGAAGTAACGATCCTTTCAACAGTTGCCTCATCAAGTCTTCTTTTTGGATGAAAAGAGTCGATACTTATCCAAACAACATATCCACTGAAGACGCCTATCGTTAGTTAGTTGATGACCCACAACTCTAGTCTATCACGGCAACGTCAAGTATTTCAATTTCTTTTATAATTAACACAAAAACATTTAGCTCCTCTCTACTTTGATGGTAGAATCCCTTACTGAACCATTCACTGAATTATTGCGTGCAGTCGATAAAAATTAATCAAGTCAACACGTCAGGGAATGTATTGAAGACAAAATGTATTCTCTCATAATTTAAGTTTTTAAAATAAGATGGTTACACATTTTAACACTTACAAACACATGCATGTAAGTTACTTGTGATGCACAAGGTTTTAGTAAATATTTTTTTCTGCAAAATCTCGTTAAGTATTCCGCTTAAGTATATTAATAAGTGTTGAGATACAAGAAAATGTTATTACTTAATTGGGTCATTTTTTCCTTCTTTTATTATTGGGCCCCGTAGCCCACATTGTATTTTATTTAATAGTGGAAGTAAGTAATGGGCTGGCCATATAGATAAGAGAGATATTTTTATACATAATACTTTTCATCTTTTCTGATTGAAAGAAAGAAATCTAGAAACTTCCGTCTTTCTCTCTCCTTCTCCATCTAAGCTCCATTGATCTGCTTGGTAATGAAATTTTATCATGGTATCAGAGCCCGGATCTAGATAGATTGGGAAATTATCTCTCGTCCGATGTTACCCTCACTGATTTTCATCGGAGTTTTGAGGTTCCACTGTTTCTTCGCTTCTTTACTGAGTTTTCTTCCCAGCGAGTTATTCATCGGTGCTTTGAGTTTTTTTTCCAGTGTTAACGATGGAAATGAGAGCTTTTCTGGTGATTGATCGAGTTTCTTCTGGTATTATTTGAGGCGTTTACTTCGACCCGGGGTTCGCTGCTTTCTGCAATTCTTTGCTCATTCAGCTAGGGTTTGTTGTGTCCCTGTGACTCTTGTTTTACAAGGCCGTTGTTCCTTCCGGTCGCGAAGGAAATTTGGTAACCCTAGTTATCTCTCTTCATTTGCGTGTTTGTGTGTGCATTTTTCCTGATAAATTGTATACAAAATGTCGAATAATGATGGTTCCACATCTGCGTTACCAACTGCTCCTTCTCCTGTTTCTCGTTCTGCTTTTCATGAGGATGATTATACGCATCCCTATCATCCCTTTTATGTGCATCCGTATGATGTTTTAGGGTCTTCTTTAGTTTCTGTACCTTTTGATGGTACTGGTTATGGGAGTTGGAGACGAACCATCCTTGTGGCTTTATCTGTTTGAAACAAACAGGATTTCATTAATGGATCTTCAGTTAAGCCTCCTGATAGTTCTCCCTTGGCGAGACAGTGGCAGAGGTGTAATGATTTGGTTGTCTCTTGGTTAACTAACCCCCTGTCCAAAGATATTTCTCGTAGTGTTGAGTACTCTGAACTTGCCAAAGATATTTGGAGTGAGTTGGAAGAAAGATATGGTCAAGCAGATGCTGCAAAGGTATTTGAGCTTAAGAAATAAGTTGCTCACATCTCACAAGGATCACTTAATATTGCATCATATTTCAACAAAATCAAGCAATCGTGGGAATTGATGCCTTGTCAATTAGTAGAGTCAGGTCTTGTAGTAACTGTGGTTTCAAATCTGACTATCACAAAGATGATGATGTTCAAAAGGTGTATCAATTTTTTATGGGTCTCAATGATGTATATGTGCAAACTAGAAGCAATATCTTCATGATCAAGACTTTTCCATCTGTGAGCACTGTCTACAGCATATTGCTGTCAGATGAGAAGCAGAGGCAGGTCTCTACCTCTCCTCAGTTTCTCCCTACATCTGCATCTTTCAATGCTGGGGTCTCTAAGCAAGGTTTTCCTTCCAGAGTCAACTTTGATACCCAAAGACCCCTTACATGAAAATATTGCAAGAAATCAGGTCACACTATTGACAAGTGCTACAAGTTACATGGGTATCCTTCAAATTTTAAGTTCACAAAAGGGTTTGGCAGTAGGAAAAATGTAGCTCATGTTGAAATGAATTGTCCTCCTCCTCCTATTAATGTGGATTCTAATATGGTTCCTGATTCTGTCAAGTCATCTGAGTTTGGTATGCTTCAATGGTCCCTGGTTTAACAAAATATCAATTCTCCCAACTGATGATGTTACTACAACAGTCTCATGTATCTGCCGATTTCTCCTCTTCTCTCACTCTAATGGCTTTTGCCAATTTTGCCGGTAAGTTGTTATCACAAAGTATTTTGCTCAAGTCATGCATTCTTTCACGAGTAGATAGCTTTGTTTAGATAATAAACTCTGGAGCTTCTAACCATATGACCTCTCATAAATATCTTTTGTTTAAACTAAGGACACTACCTATACCTTGTTTAGTTTCTCTACCAAATGGTTACAAAGTAAAAGTTCATTTAGTAGGATCCTTAAATTTGTTTCCAAGTTTCACAATTCATCATGTTTTTTATGTTTCTTCTTTTCAATACAATATTTTTTCTGTTTATAAGCTATTAGAACAATACAATGGTATTATTCTGTTTACCAGAACTCTTTGTGCTATACAAGCCCTTTCTCTGAAGATGCCTCTGGTTCTTGGTAAACTGGACCACAATCTCTACAAGCTTCTACTTCTTTTTGTTGCTTCTTCCAGTACAACATCCAGTTATTCTTCTAGTGTCATTTCCCCTATTGTTCCCCCTGTTATTTCTCTTGTTTGTGTTTTTCCTGAGATACAAGAAAATACAAAGAATGTAAATGTTGCTGATGTTGGTGAAGCACATGTAAATACTGATGCAGTTCTGAATAATATCAATAAAATGGATGTGGTTTGGCATTATAGACTTGGACATATTTCCTTTTCTAGAATGGAACATATCTCTATGCTTGGGTCACAGTTATCTTCCAAATAGTCCTTTTCTTGTCCGATATGGCCACTATCCAGACAAATAAGATTACCATTTCCTGATAGTAACATACAATTCACAAAACCTTTTCAACTGATCCACATTGACACCTGGGGACCATATCATTCTCCCACCTATTCTGGCTCTAAATACTTTATGGCCATTGTTGATGATTATTCAAGAGCCACTTGGACACACCTAATGGGATCCAAAAGCAATGCTTTTGACCTCCTAAAATCTTTTGTTGCCATGACTTAAACTTAATTCCAATTGAAAGTCCAGCATGTAAAAAGTGACAATGCCCTAGAGTTGGGGTCTAGCATTCTTGGATCAAAGTTCTTTTCTGAAAAAGGGATATTGCATGAGACAACATGTCCTCACACTTCACAACAAAATAGAGTTGTGAAAAGGAAACACATACATCTTTTGGAAACTGCTAGAGCCCTTCTTTTCCAATATGGTCTTCCTCTTAATTTTGGGGAGACTGCATACTCACAACCACCTACTTGATAAATAGATTCCCTTCTAGTGTGTTAAAGAACAAAAGTCCTTACGAAATCTTATATAACAAACATCCCACATACTCAAATCTTAGAGCTTTTGGATGTTTATGCTATTCTACTATTCCAAAACCTCATAGGGACAAACTACAACCTAGGGTTATTCCTTGTGTGTTCTTTGGTTATCCCTTTGGGAAGAAGGGTTATAAGTTGTATGATTTACAGAATAAAGTTTGTCTTATCTCCAGAGATGTTATATTTCATGAACATGTTTTTCGTTTTGTTAAATCTGGATCTTCTTCTCCTATTATGTCAAATTTTCTATTTTCTACATGTTTTGATCACTCTGCTCGACAACATTCTTCACTGTCCCATGATCTATTTTACTCTGCACCATCAGCTGCATCTCATGTTTCCCCTCCTTCCTCTAGCCTCTCTCCTTATGATTCTGAATTACCTCTAAACAACTCTCCTGTTTCCTCTAATCTCCCTCTTTCTTTTCCTTCTAAATCTGATTCCCCTCCTTTAAGGAGATCCTCTAGGCTTCACAATCCTCCTCCTTATTTGTAGAATTATATCTGCAACTTCCCTAATCCTAGCTCCAAGTCTGCTAATTCAACTATTGTGTCTACTTCTAGTGAGCATCATGTTTTTATCCTACTACTTATTATTAGGCAACAACTATCCCTGAGTGGCAGACTGCTATGAGAAAGGAGTTTGAGGCATTGGAGACTAATGGTACTTGGGACATAGTTGAGATACCCAAAGGCAAGAAGCCAATTGGCTGCAAATGGGTATACAAAATTAAGTACAAAGCTAATGGGAGTATATAAAGATATAAAGCTAGACTTGTAATTAGGGGTGATACACAAGTTGAGGGCATATATTTTCATGAAACCTTCTCTCCTGTAGTTAAAATGTCTATTGTTAAAACTTTAATTGTTGTAGTTGTTAAAAGAAATTGGCCACTGTTCCAGTTAGATGTTAATAATGCTTTCTTGCATGAGGATTTGGATGAAGAAGTTTTTATGAAAATCCCACATGGCCTTTCAGTATCTCCTACATCTAGTTCTTATGGTCCAAGTAATTTGGTTTGTAAACTGAAGAAATCCTTGTATGGTCTGAGACAAGCTTCAAGGCAATGGTATGCAAAGTTATCTCAGTCCTTGTCTTCTAGAGGTTATTCACACTCTTTCAATGATTATTCACTTTTTACTAAGGTTTCTAGTGATACTTTAGTGCTCTTAGTAGTCTATGTTGATGATATCATCATCACTGGAACAAATGTGCCTGAGATTGATGCTGTGAAAAACTTCCTTCATGATCAATTCAAGATCAAAGATCTAGGCCACTTTAACTATTTTCTAGGCATTGAGGTCTTGTATCTAAGGGTGGGGTGTTGCTGCATCAGAAAAAGTTTCTGCATGATCTTCTCAAAGAGTTCCATTCCTATGATTTCTCCCCAGTTATATCCCCTCTTGAAATGCATGACAAGCTACATGCTAATTATGGTGATCCTCTGCCCAATCTCGAGACTTATAGGTGCCTAGCGGGTAAACTCAATTTTTTAACCCATACCAGACCTGATATTTGCTTTGCCGTGCAATATTTAAACCAGTTTATGCAAAAGTCTTGTCTCCCTCACATGCAAGTTGCCTTGCGTCTACTCCGACATCTCAGGGGTACTCTTGATTTTTGGGTTTTCTACAATAATTCTTCTGATATTTCCCTGAGTGTATATTGTGATAGTGATTGGGGTTCATACCCAGACAGTAGAACGTCCATCAATGGGTTTTGCATTTTATTAGAGGGTTGTTTAGTCGGTTGGAAGTCCAAGAAACAATATGTAGTCTCTTTGTCATCTGCAGAAGCTGAATACAGGTCCATGAGTAAGGCCACTGCTGAAATCACTTGGGTTTGCAGGCTTCTTTCTGATTTTGGTATCGTTTTTTCTTCTCCTGTTACTCTATTTTGTGATAACCATGCAGCCATCCATATTGCTAAGAATCCTTATTTCCATGAGCGCACAAAGCACATTGAACTGGATTGCCACTTCGTTCGCACCAAGTTGAATGAAGGTTTGCTTCAACTACTTCATACTTCCAGTGCCAACCAGCTTGCTGATATGTTCACTAAACCGTTGGGGGGAGGGGGTGCTCTTCATCATATACATCTTCACAAGCTGGGGGTTATTTGACCCTACAACTTGCCGGAGGGGGGTGTTAAGATACAAATTTATTACTTAATTGGGTCATTTTTCCTTATTTTATTATTGGGCTCCGAAGCCCACATTGTATTTTATTTAATTGTGGAAGTAAGTAATGGGCTGGCCCATATAGATAGGAGAGATATTTTTGTACATAACATTTTTCATCTTTTCTGATTGAAAGAAAGAAATTTAGAAACTTCTGTCTCTCTCTCCTTCTCCATCTAAGCTCCATTGATCTGCTTGGTAATGTCGTTTTATCAGTAAGTGAAAATTACGAGAACGTACAGATCGGGTATTAGAGTATTAATACATCACCATTAACTCCTTTCTACCTTTGTTACCTGATATGGCAGTTTTTTTATTTTTGTTACCATGATTAGTAGTCTTTTCTGCCCTTTCTCATTCAATTCCTGATCCGACCCTCCCTCTATAAGAACAGAGCACGACATACAATATTTTTAGATTCATTTTTTTAGATTCTTTTTCTTCAATAAAAAAAGGGAAAAGGGTTTAAAAAATCTCTCTACTATGCGAAAATGATCACTTATGCCCTCCGTTATACTTACTGTCCACTACTGCCCTCGACGTTACAAGACTGGTGCAAAAATACACCTCCTCCGTTAAGAACCTCCACCATGACCAACACTATCCTATGTGGACTGACATATAATTGAATTGGATACCTCGTGGCATGCCACCTCACTGCCCTAACCCCATGTTACGCCTCCCTCACTTCTTCTTCCACCGCCACCAATCATCGATCCAAGGACATCACGTCGGTTTTGCTAAGAATCGTGAGTAGTCATTCATACTTAGGATTGAATATTACTATTTTCTAAGGAAAAAACTCTAAGTGTTTGATCTAATTTTGTCTCTATTTTTGGAGTGTTTATGTTACTATCAAATCATTTTGGCTTCCAATAAAGTGAATATAGCTACCATCACCATCTTCTCTTAACGTTCTGGCTTGGTAGTGTAATTTTCATCACGAGTTAGTTTATTCCTTTTTTTTTTGTATTGTGAAAAGGAAAATCCTTTAGAGGTTATGTAGTAGGCCTCTATGTGGTGTAAGAGAAAATTCAGGTTAAAATTAGGTGAAATTTACTGTAATTTTTTCTACAACATATCTATCAATGACATTTATGGAGTTCGATCTAAAGGTTGGTGCTATGCCTGGTCTAGCTCGTTTTCTTAAACTCTGACTCTGCCTTAATCTATTGATAAACATATTGGGTACATATGGAGGGCAGAGAAGGCACTGGATCTGTAACCCTAATTTCTACTTGGGGCATGTGGTTGGGTGGAGGGGGAGATGGTGGCGGTGGAAGAAGAAGTGGGAGAGGGGCAAAATTGGGTTGGCCAGTGAGGTAGTATGTCACGTAGTGTCCCCCCACAGTGATTTTCCAGGCCATGCGGGTTGGTGTTGGCCATGGTGGAGGGCCTTAACGGAGTAGGGTATTTTTACACCAATTTTATGACGTCGCGGGCATCAGTGGACCAAAATTATAACGAAGGGTATAAATAATCCTTTTCGCATAGTAAATGAATATTTTGACCATTTCCCCATAAAAGAAAATATACACAGAGCACACATCACTCTGTATTTATCATCACAGGACTTATGAAGTTATGACTTATATTAATTGTTGGTTGACAGACTGATTTATTACTGTGATTGGAGTATCAAATTGTGGTTAGAATACTTATTTTGTAAGATTTGGATGGTGAAAATTATATTAGAATGTCATCGTTGAACCAACTTAAAAGAAAAGAATGACCTTCAAATCTATTTTTCGTGAGAGATATGGCGTGAGTGTTGTATAGACCTATTGAAAATAATCTAATTAAGAAGGTTGACTACAGAATTTGAAGTCATTTTGGTGGAGATTTTAACTAGTTTTGAATAAGAATTATAAGTGAAAATCGGATAAGAAGTTCGTAAGTATAGCTAACGACGTTTATACAAGGTAGCTAATTTGGTTATATAAGTGTATAAATAATGTATATGAATGTATGAATGCAAGAAAATATTGGTTATGCGAGTGTAAACTAAAAAATATGATTATGGACCGTATATTTTTGAAAACTCCCCAAATAATAATGGGGCCGAGTTTGTTGTTGGAGCTAAGAGGAGAGGCAAATGAAATGAGATTTTTACATTCCTATACCATATATGAATCTATATTACCCTCCCTACTCAACTTTTAATATAATTACCTTTTATATACTTAATTACCATTTATGTACATTTTAGGGAATTTAATGGTATTAATTAGTTTCCTAATTTAACTCTACCGTATATTCTCACTCCCTTCTCTCTCCAAATCCCACCCCCTCACCTAAGGCTGTAATATGGGTTGTGCCCGGGCCAAACGGGTCGGGCTAAACGGATCTGGGTACTGATGGGCTTGGATCAGGCGGGCCCGGGCCAAACGGTCCCGAGCCAAACAATCCTAATGGGTGGAACCGGCCCACTGTGGGCCTAAGCCCACATGGGCCCGGGCTAAGTAGGTCGGGCCCACGGGCCTAAACGATCCAGACTTTTTTTAATTTTTTTTATTTATCTAAGGCAATTTATTCTAAATCTTGTGACATATATCTTGTAATTCAAATTTAAACACAAAAAATAGTAAAGAGATATTCAAACTTGCACTAACATTGCATAATAAATTAATAATACTTCAAATTAATTTAACAAACTACAACATTAAGCATAATACGTCTAATAATTTTAAAATAACACAAGTTTGAAATAAACTTAAAATCTTAAATACGAATGTCTTGAGTACGCGCTTGACAATACTTTATTGTATGCCTCCTTAAAGGGCCTGTGCCCTCCAACTTTGCACGCCGAGTGTAGACTCGACCACAGTACTTGCACGTTACCGTGTAAGTTTCTTCATTTTCTTCTACCACATTATAGTGTTCCCGAACAAATGGGGTAACTCTAGAATCACCGGGCATGTTTTAACTTGAATTGAGAATTTGAGTAGAGAGAGATTGATGATTTTGTGAGTAAAAATGAAAGAATGATGGGGTATTTATAGTTGAGAATAAGGAAAAAGTGTAATTATAAAAAGTTTGGGGTTAAAATAAAGTTTGAGCCAAATGGCTATTTTAAAAAAAAGCCAGACGACTAGTTTTTGAAATTATAGCCGTTGGCTATTTTAATTTTTTTTTAATGTAATTATATTATATTATCTAAGGAAATTTATTGTAAATTATATTATATAAGTGTGACTTAAATCTTGTAATTCAAGTTTAAACACAAAAGAAATGTAAACAAATATTCAAGGAAATGCCTTATAATTTTTATTAATACGATATTTAAAAAATGACAATATCTTTCTTAGTCTTCCTCTCCCCAATGGAATGAGCACAACAAGGTACTAATACTACCATTAAAAGGAAAAACAACTAATCAAGATGTTCCACAATACAAGTTACATATTAATCTACATATTATCTCTAACAAATTTAATAAATCCTTCAAGATTCGGAGGAATTTCCGTTGGTGGTGGAGGAAACTTGTTCATCACCGCTTTCGGGCGAAGCAGCATCCTCCGCAAGTTCCGCTAGCATTTCTTCATAAGCTTCGTCTATCTCCGGTTGTGATTCAGCAAGTCCAAATTTCTTCTTTCCGAACGGATCCAATCTCTGAAGAGTACTGATTTTTCCAAGCTCTCCCTCATAGACGCTCTATGATCACCGATTTGAAGTCTCGTTTGACTGAAAGCGCTCTCCGGTGCCACTGTTGAAGCTTGAATACTTAAAATATCTCGAGTCATCCTTGAAAGAACCGGATAGTGTTTTCTTTGTTCTTCCACCATTCCAAAACATTGAAGGTGTTGTCGGGATTCTCTGTTTCAAGTCACTGCGACAAATAAACTTGAAGCTCATTTAGTTGTGAACTATCACCAACATTATCACCTTGAGAACCCCTGAACCCCGTCCAATAACTAAGTGCTTTTAGTCTCGCAGATCTTTTAGATGACTGCGAGCTAGACGAGGTAGGAGTTGGAACATTGGTCTAGCATGATCTAATGCAACTTGATAAGCATTATAAATTGTTTGAGCATTTACTTTAATTGAGGCTTTTTCATTTTTAAGTGTAGCATATTCCTCAGGTGGAAGTGGTAAAGCATTATAAATTTGAGTATACCAATAGTGAGGACCTCCTAATTTTATGGTAGGATTTAACATGGCTGCAACACCATATCATCAATAGCACGTTGGTAAACTACCCCACCCTCTGAAAATTGAGTAAATAATTATGCAAGTGCTGAAATATAAACTAAACAGTTAGAAATAGTAGCATAATATTGCCCAGATAATTCATTTGTAGCAACATGAAAATGTTCTAAAAAATCTAGAAGAATTTTAACATTAGCCCAATCTTGATTTGTAAGGTGCTCATCATCATCATCATCATCATCATCATCACCAACACGAGCATTATACATTGCGCTTATTGGGTTTCTATATTCATATGCAACAACTAAACTTCCATACAAGTAATTCCTTCTAGTCGGACAAGGTTTAGGAACCTTTCTTTATCTAAGGCCAAATTCATCACATTTTTTTATAATATTCTCTAACTCTACTTCTACGGTTTGAATAAAAAAGCCAATGAAGAGCGAATTTTACCTTTGCAATTTCAACATTTAAAGTTTTCAGACCATCACCGACGATTAAATGGTAAATATGACAAATACATCTAACATGAAATATTACTAAAAGCAGGACTTAGTGTAGTTGTAAGAAAGCCTATATCATTAGTGTTACTAGAAGCATTATCCATTGAAACTGCCATTATTTTATCTGTAATGCAAAAATATCTACAAATATCTGCAACTGTCTTAGCAATAAACTTACCTGTGTGACTTGAAGTAATTATTTTATAAGCAATAATGCGCTTTTGCATTATCCATTCCTCATCAATCCAATGAGTGGTAACAGTAAGATAATCACAGTCATTACCACTCCTACCAATATCAGTAGTAATAGAAACGCGATTACTAATATGAGTAAATAAATAGCGCAAATATTGTTCATATTCATGTTTATATTTATAAATATCAGCCTTTACGGTTGTGCGAGGCCATCCTTTATAAGCAGTTTCTTCTAATATAATGGACAAAGTGAGGGTTAGAGGGAAAACTGTATGGTAAACACATAACAGTAACCATTTTTGCCAATTCTTCACGATCTTTATTTGGATTGTAATACAAAATGCCAACGGTAACAATGTTAATTCCCGGTTGAACTAGATTTGAACTGGTACTAGGGTTAACCTGAGTACCTACACTTGTCCCCTCTTGCCTAGTTTTCATTTGGAGTAATCTAGCTTTATCATTAGGGTGTTTCAGTATGTGTCTAGTCAAACTACCTGTACCTCCACGGTCTTCATTAAATTAATGAGACATCAACAACCCACAAATTTTACACTTAACCTTATTTTGATCTCTTAGTTGAGTAAAAAAGTGTCATACAAGAGATGTTTCGCACCGTTTAGAAGGTTTTCTATTAAAAATAGGGGTTACTACATGAGGGTCAGCCGAGGCATCATTTGGATTATTATCAGTTTGGTTAGCAACAGGACTAGTAGGTGTATCATCTAAATCTGGTTGCGTTTAATCTAAATCAACATTTTCCTCATCATTTTCATCGATAGTTGGATAACCATAAAGAGCATTCATATATTCATCATTTAATTATGAACCTGGTGTAAGATCATGTATAAATTGACTATCGGTAAATTGAAAATAAGGGTTATCACTATCAAGAATAACAGGTGGAGGAGGACGGGTAACTGGTCTGGGCCGGGGAGCCGAGGGAGGAGTAGTAGCTTGGCCACTAGATTCACCGATTTTTGATTTTCCCTTTCCCTTACCACCAAACAATTTTTTCAAATTCAAGTCCATATTAATTATAAGAAAAAACAAATTAAACAAACAAAACTATAATATTAAAACTTATGAGTTGGAATGAGTTTACCGAATTGACGAACAACTTTTTGAAAATTGTATAATGTTTAAGACTTGAATACTTCAATTCACCAACTTCACAATTTTTCACAAATTACAATAATAAAGTAAGCAATTATAGAAGAAAATTAGAGAGAGATTGACGATTTTGTGAGTAAAAATGAAAGAATGAGGGGGTATTTATAGTTGAGAATAGGGAAAAAGTGTAATTATAAAAAGTTTGGGGTTAAAACAAAGTTTGGGGGCCAAATGACTATTTTTTAAAATGCCAAACGGCTAAATTAAAGGGCCAACAGCTAGATTTTAAAATTCAGATCGTTGGCCATTTTTTAAATAATTTTTTTTTATTTTTAAAAAGAGTTGTTGGGCCCGTATGACCCGTTTGAATCGGCCCGCCTGCCGGTCCCGGGCTAAACAGTCTCGGGCTCACGGTTCCAAACCAATGGCCCACCCCATATGGGCTCTGAGGCCCACCATGACAAGACCCGCCACGGGCCGTCCCGTTTAGCCCAAAAGCCCACATGGGCCGTGGGGCCGGTTTGGTCCCGGGTCAAGCCCGGCCCACCTGCCAGCCTTACCCTCACCCACGTATCAAACCACACCCTACGATTTCCTCTTCAATCACCCACGATTTTCTCTTCTAAAATCAGCCAAAAACTGTTAACCCCTCCATTAACGCATTTTGCAAGTACTTTCTTCAAAAATTAGTCAAAATTTGTATTCTTCTTCAAAGTTCATACCCCCATTAACGACTTTTGCAAAGCCAACTTCAACGATTTTCAATGAAGAAGAACAGAGCTTCAAAGAACAGCCCTAACAAAGTTAAATGATCAAATGTTCCACCATTGATAGCCATTAAAAAGATTTGAAGCTTTGAATTCGAATTTGGGTTTTCAAAAAGTATTACTTGTTTGAATTGGGTGTTGTGACAAAACAATTGGGAATTCTCTCTACGTCTCTCTTTATCTCTCAATACCTAATTCCAGTAATGTAAAGCAAAGGAAAAGAGAGCAGCAATTCCACCATTGATAGCCATTAAAAAGCTTTGAAGCTTTGAATTCGAATTTGGGTTTTCAAAAATCATTATTTGTTTGGATTGGGTGTTGTTGCAAACAATTGGGAATATGATTTGGAGTTTAGATCTCAATTTTGAGGGTGTTTTGGTGAATATTAGACTTGATTTTTGCTGAATTTCAGATTGAAAGTCGAATAAAAAGAAGACGTGATATGCACTATATTTATGAAATTGTAGTAAAATTGTAGGAATAATGTAATAAAATTGTAGATAAGTTTTAGATAAGTGTAGATAAATTGTGTAATATATAAGTAGTTGTATGAAATTTATATTTACTATGTATAAATGTAACGACCCGGTCTGTCGTTACGTAAAACCTACATTTTAATTGTTGTTATTGACTTGATATAGATTGGTTATACTGTATTTGATGTATTAGAGTTGATGGGCTTGAAATCGAATGATTGTAGTGAGAGTTCAGTCAACTAGCCTTTAAAAATAGCCTTAAAATGGGAAAGTCAACCGAAAGTTGACTTATTGGTAAACGACCTCGGAATGCGAATGGTATGGCTCGGATAGCTTTGTTAGGTGATTTGGGACTTACGAGTGTGTTCATAATAATTTTTTGATGTCCGATGTAGAATTAGGCTTGAATTGGTGAAAGTTAGCTTTTGGCGATTCCAGTCGGCAGTGGAAAATAGGCTATCGGGGTCGGAATAGAATTCCGACAGTTGGAACAGGTTTGTAATGTCATTTTGGACTTGTCCGCAAAATTTCAGGTCAATCGAAGTTGATTTGGATAGTTTCGGCATCGTTGGTGGATTTTAGAAATATCAAAGTTCTTAGGCTTGAATCCGATGTGGATTTGGTGTTTTGATGTTAGTTTTAGTGTTTTGAGAGTGAAACTAAGTTTGAATGATCATATGTGATGTGTTGGTATGTTTGGTTGAGGTCCCGAGGGGCTCGGGATTGATTTCGGATGGTTAACGGGAATTTCAAAAGTTTGAAATTGCAGCAAAAAGCTGCTGGTGTGAAATCACTGAGATATCCACACCTGCGGAAGTGTGACCGCAGGTGCGGGCTCGCAGGTGCGACACTGGGGTCGCAGGTGCGGATAGGGTCGCAGGTGCGGAAGGAGGATCGCACCTGCGAAGTCGCAGGTGCGGAGGCCGAGTTTTTGGGGATTCTTCGCAGGTGCGGACCTGGGACCGCAGGTGCGGGTACGCAGGTGCGCTTAAGTGGCCGCAGGTGCGGAACCACTGTTCAGAGAAATATAAACAAACCCTCCGCGATTTAGACTTTATTTTTTACCATTGTTGTACGGAAAAGAGCTTTTGGGGACGATTTTGGAGAGGGAAATTCTTGTTCTTCATAGAGGTAAGTGTTCTAATCATTAAAACTCAATTATGGGTGATTATAGAGCATAAAACCAGTGTAAATTCATGGAAAATTAATAGAAAAATTGGGTTTTAGGGCTTGAGATTTTGAGACCTTAAAGGGTCGATTTGAGGGGTCAAACGAACTCCGATTTTGGTGTTATTTATATGTACGGACTCGTGAGAGGACGAAGAACACTTTTGTATAAGAATTTATGAGTTTCGAGACGCGGGCCCGGGGGTCGAGTTTTGACTGAATTCGGATTTTTGAGCCAAATTCGATATTTTCAATTGGAATTTATTCCTTAAGCATATGTTGATGATAAAAATCTTAAATTGGTAGATTTGGAGCCTTCATAGGTTGATTTGAGAGGCAAGCGCATTGCGGAATAATTCCGGGCTAGTTTTGAGGTAAGTTAATGTCTTTAAATCCTGTCCTGAGGGTATGAAACCCCGGACTATGCACCCTTTCACGGGTTTTAAAATAAAAAGGTTGGAACTTTGGAGATATTTTCCGTAAATAGGCGACTATTGAGTTGCTAAACCGACTTTTGAGCCTATGCTTAATTAGTATTATTTTATCTTGATATGATTTGGGTTGTAAGCCATGTTTGGGGCCTAGTGCCGATCTGTTTAGCCTTTGGGGGATGTGTTTACTATATTTTCCTCACTGGTATGTTATGATTTTTTACTCTGTCTTTTATGTGATATTGTTTTGACACTCAGAGTATTTTGATACTACTTCTTGAAAATGAAACACTATTTTTGGGTCGAGAACCCGATATATTTTTTTATATGATATTGTTTTGACACTCAGAGTATTTTGATACTACTTCTTGAAAATGAAACACTATTTTTGGGTCGAGAACCCGATATATTTTTTTATATGATATTGTTTTGACACTCAGAGTATTTTGATACTACTTCTTGAAAATGAAACACTATTTTTGGGTCGAGAACTCGATATATTTATGGCTTGAATGGCAAATTGAGAGTGTCTGACTAAGTGAGGCTGCTGGCCTATATTGAGAGGATGTTATGATATGAGTGAGGTTGGGGGCCTATATTGTGTGTGATTTATGCCATGTTGTGGCTTATTATAGCGCTTGGGCTGTAGGAGCCCCTCCGGAGTCTGTAACACACCCCCACTGAGTGCCGGTACTGATTGTGAGGTTTCCTGATGGGTAGAGTGATTGTGAGGTTAGTGATTGTGAGGTTGCCTGATGGGCAGAGTGATTGTGAGGTTGCCTGATGGGCTGATACTGAAAGAAATAGTTACGAGAAATGATTATGGCCCGAGGGCAGTTTTATGAAGATTTTTACTGAGGTTTCAAACTATGATTTACTTCGTTTTCAAACTAGTTTTCACGAAGAATTTTACTGAGATATACTGATATTGTAATTGTTTTCAAAGGTTTTCTGGAAACTGATTTCGAACTTATTATTTGATTAATACTACATGGTAACTTGGTGTTTTACTGGTTTGTGGAATTGTGTACATGTTATGTGCGTTTATATTACTCAGACTGTGATTTATTTTCATTACTACTGAGTTGGCGTACTCATAAAGGCTCCATGTGCCTCTGTGCACATATCCAGGTACTAGCTCGCAGCAGTAGCTGACGCAGGTTCGATAGCAGCATTTCACGGGATTTCGAGGTAGCTGTCCAGCGTCCACAGCTTCTCCACTTCCCTTCCCTATTTAGATTTAGTATTTGATTCAGAGACATATATTATAGTTTTAGCAGAGTTAGATTTGTTTATTCTTAGATGCTCATGACTATTGACTCCAGTTCTAGGAGGTTGTTTAGTTCATGGTTGGGGGCGCTAGACTTATATAATTTATTTCTTTATTATGACAGCTGTTTATTGTTATATTGTGAACTGTTATAATCAAACAAATGCGTAGTAATGTGATGGTTGGCTAGCCTAGTTCCACGATGGGCGCCATCACGGCCTGTTAGGATTTCAGGTCGTGACAATAAATCAAATACAAAATATACAAAAGACATATCGTATAAATTTTATATAAAATTTATAAAGTTGTATG
The DNA here is from genome assembly GCA_005239495.1 of Nicotiana undulata. Lineage (NCBI taxonomy): Eukaryota > Viridiplantae > Streptophyta > Magnoliopsida > Solanales > Solanaceae > Nicotiana > Nicotiana undulata. The sequence goes on from ML291956.1 coordinate 57,925, forward strand.
TTATTGTAGTTATATTTAACTTGATAGAAATAATGTGTGAAATTTGTAGATAAGTTGTAGATAAGTTGAATAATATATAATTAGTTGTATGAAATTCATTTTTACTATGTATAAATCAGGTACAAAATATACAAAAGACATATTGTATAAATTTTGTATTTAAATTGTATGTTTTTGTAGTTGTATTTAATTGGGTAGAAATAATGTGTGAAAGTTGTAGATACGTTGTAGATGGGTTGTATAATATATAATTAATTGTATGAAATTTATTTTTACTATGTATAAATCAGATACAAAATATACAAAAGATATTTTGTTTTAAATTTTGTATCAAATTTGTATTTAAGTTGTATGTTAGTTTAGTTGTTTTTAACTGGATAATGTACCAAAAATCCCATGAATAAATTGTGTGCTTATAAACGAATTCATAATATGTTAACAAACTGACAACTGAATATATTGTACAGATAGAGAGTTAAAGACAGATAAAACTGATTTTATAAATTCAAACATAAAAAAAAAATTACTTTGAGTTATAATTTGATGCACAAAACCCGACGGAGGTCTGTGCCTGAACTTCTACGTTTTCTCTGTATGTTTTTTTCGTCTTTCTCTTGGTTCCTTCAATAACAAGATATGATTTATAAATATGGAATACCATATTTTAGCCTTCTTTTTGATATTCTTGATAGTATTTGGTTTGGTTGAAGGGAAGCTTCCAAATTTGTGAAGTAACGTGGCTGACCGACTAAGCTCATTTATTTGCTCCTTTCTAGCTTTTAAATTTTGATTACAACTGAAATAGTAGGAAATAAAATACAGAATATAAGTAGGAAAAAAATCTAAATTGCATTTGTTTGGAGAGAAGAGGAGAGAGAGGAGGAAAAAAGAAAAAAGGTGTAAATAAATCCCTTGATTGAAGGACAAATAATGGATTTGGGAGCCTTTTAAGGTAGATTATATATATTTTGTAAACAAAACTTGTTTATACCGGGTAATTAGCTAAACATGAACATTAAAAGTAATAAAGTTCAAATAGTGTATAGGAATGAAAAAATCTCAAAGTAAATATAGCTTAAAAATATTTGATTTTACATTGCTCCACCACATAGTTTAAAGAAAGTAGAGAAAGCCCAGTAGGGGGAGAGGGGGGACATACTTGGACGTTCATTTTTTATCTAACCTATTAAAAATATCGGAACATTAAATTCAAAAATTATAGGTTAGTTGAACTTCCAAACCATAATCATGATAACAAAAGGTAAAGAGTTAAATGAATTGTGCTTTTGGACCACCTACCTTAATGCACCATTATATTGGAGGCTGCCTAAAAATAAGAAGGCAAAGTAAGAAGAGATATTTACATAAATAGCCGGAATAATTTATTATTTATTTTCTTGTAGTAAGTGTATATTGATTATATACGACTATACATATATCGTATATAATTGAGACTATAATATATGCTATCGAATATTTTAATTTAAACGATTGGCTGACGGCTATTTAGGTCAACTCTTCAAGTAAAAAAAATAACAAACTTGCAAAGGCTGCAGGCTTTGTGAACTTGGGCCCGTAGAGTCTGCTTTTGATTCCTATTTTTTTAGCAGATATCATTCATAGCCACTCGGGCCAAATCTATAACATCTGGTAGTCCAAAATTTACAATACACACTTTATAGCCCAAAAGTAATTTTAATGTCTAGCCCAAAAGTACTGCTTTCTCTCTAACAATCTGTTGAAACCCCCTCATTTTTAACTGTAGCATTTTATATATTTGGTCTAATCTTTACTTTGGTTTTAACTTAAATCCATACTTTATAATCACATGGTTGTTTTTCTGAAATTTTTAGTCATGCAGCATTGCGAAAAATAATATTGGATAGATGTGCATTTTATTGATTTTCATTTGGACTATTTTTTCACTTTTTATTTTTTATGTTGGATTATGAAATCAATAATGGAACAGTTTTGATTCAGTTACAAGAGATTTAGCAATTAATGCAATAAGCATAATACGATTTAACATAGCAAGAGCAACTCCAAATCAACTCATTTGTATTAGTACGTATTTCCAGGAATTCAAGGGCTGTTGATTTTGTTTTAAAAGTGGAAAAGGAAAATCATTGTCTAAGGAGAGAGGGCCAACCACCCTTTGAATTAAAATCCCAAGCTCTCTGTTATTGCCTCATTTTTTTTCTGGCCTAACTTTCTTTGCTTAGGAAATCCTTTGGTTTTGACCAAATAAATTTCCATTTCCACATGTATGTCATTACTTGATTTTGAATGGAATCATAATTAATCCTATAGCAAAGGTCAACACCTTATTTATTTTAAATAAATAATATTTAATACCTTTTAATGTTTATAGAAAAATATCTAATTTTAGTTACCTCCTACCCACTAAATACACTATTCAGTTACACTATTCCCGTTCCTTGAAAACACGAACCCTAGTTTCTTTTCGGCTCTTTCTCTGTCTCACCGCCTGCCATAGCTATGGATGATCTAGTGCTTAATTAGCAAAATGGGTATTTGCAGTTCGTGTGAATCTACATCTGTTGCTACAGCAAAATTGATATTACAAGACGGAAGATTACAAGAGTTTCCGTACCCAGTTAAAGCTTCATACTTATTACAAAGAGATCAAACAATATTCATATGTAACTCCGACGAAATGAAATTTGGGGACCTGGTTTCAGCCATAAGTGCCGACGAGGAGCTTCAACCGGGTCATCACTGCTGATGAGGTTAAGAACCTGTTTACGAAGGCTCTGGGGGAAGAATTTTCGATTGAAGAGCTGGATACTGATCGGCGCCGCTGATAGTGACGGCACCGTCATCGGAATCAGATTCCTCAAAGGAATTCGACTGTATCTAATTAGTTGTTTGTATTCGAGTGTATTCGACTGTATTCATATGGCATCAAATGTGTATGTAGTTGTATTCAGATGTATTTAGTTTGATGTATGTAGCTGTATTCAGATGTATTCGGTTGATGTATGTAGCTGTATTCAGATATATTTGGTTTGATTTATGTATTTCGTTGTATTCATTGTCTCGCTACATGCCATAAATGTATTCATATATTTTTGTAATTAATATAATATATGTATTCAGATGTATTATATAATTTCTCTGAAGATTGCTATGTATTTGGAATGTATTCATATATGTTTTTAATTAATATATTTTATGTATTCAGATGTATTATATAATTTCTCTGAAGATTGTTATGTATTTGGGTAGTTTTCGGTTGAGATTCTTTTTTATAATTGGAAATACAAAATTTGTGTGTTATAATTGAGTATGTTGAGTTATATTAGGAGTCTATTATGTTAATTGATTCACTTTCCGTTTAAAAACGTCATGAATACAGTCGAATACACTCGAATACAACAACTGATTAGTTGGACTTCCCTGATTCACGCCTACATTTACGCCTATTTTTTGCTACTGTATTCATGAATACAATAGCTTAAATACATCTAATACATCTTATAACAACAGAAAACGTATCTATAAGCCGTAATATAGCAAATGGTATCTATAGATAGCTAATTACCACTAAAAGATAGTGCTTTATGAAAATTTCCTATCATATTTCAGGTCCACTGTTAGTATATATTTACATGGATATTTATGTATTTCTTTCGGTGAAAATAGATTTGAATATTGGTATATTACAAAATATATACAAAATAAACCGTCACTAACAATTTATATATAAAAGACTGTCACTATACAAATATATAAAAATAAATTGTCATTATACAAAAAATATACTAAATAGAATTTTACTATACAAAATATATACAATATAGACTGTCACTATACAAAATACTAAATAGACTGTCACTATACAATTTACATACAATTGACTGCCACTATACAAAATATATACAAAATAGACTGTCACTATACAAAATATATACAAAATAAACTGTCACTATACAAAATATATACTAAATAGACTGTTACTATACAAAATAGATTGTCAATATACAAAAATATATACAAAACAGACTATCACTATACAAAAAATATACAAAATAGATTTTTTGGGCTATTAGATGCAATAAGTTTGGGCCGAAGAGCCATTTCGTGTCAGTAGAAAAAACATGGGCTATTAAAATTTTAAGGGGCTATACAGGGTAGTTCTATCTTCTTCTTTTTTTTGGGTTGGGGTGGGGGGAGGAGGAGGATACTATATAACAATTCTCAAGCGTCTTTAATATCACAGTGTTTGTATTCCTAGTCGGAGGCTTTATTTTGTTTGAAGTATAAATTTATACATCTATTTCGAATAACAATGACTAGTTAGTTAGTAGTTTGTTAGGCCCTTGACAAAGGTCCTCGGCAGGTGTGGGTTGTGACAAGGATTTTCATGATGGCCTTGGCACACAACCTGAAAAATGGGCAACTCATGACGTACAGCTCGGCATGACGGACTATGCGGGGTTGACAAACGCACCTTGAACGGAGTAAAGGCGCATGGCACATGAACGTGTGGGTTGGCATGACAATGACAAGGCAAATCCAAGTCAAGCAGGGGCTAAGACATGGCAAGGCAAGGCTAGACAAGTAATGGCAATTGATGCGGGCAGATTTGATCAAATTGGGGGCGACTTAACATAAGCGGGCAGTTGTAGCAATAGGCGTGTGCGGCAAGCTGTGGCCATGGCATTGGGGCGGAGCAGTGTCAAAGGCAAAGCTGGGCGCAATTCCAGCTTTGGGCACGCAGCAGCTGGCAAAACAGGCACATGTTGTGCACAAGCAGCAGTTCAAAAATGTGTGCAAGGCACATAGAAGGCAGTTGGCGGTTACAGCCACTTCCAAAATGTGTTGATCATGGGCTAAAGGAGCAGGCACGTTTTTGTATCATGTCTTAGTGTTTTCCTATCAGTTAGGGCTTGTCAACTGAATGTTTTAAAGCTGCCAAATGTAATTGGGCAGCCTGCACTATAAATATGTGCATAAGACTGTCCAAAGGGGGCATAATACTTAGTCTTGAGGCATTGTGAGCCATATTTCGTCTAAGTGTTATTCCTAAGGGTAGGAAATCAATTTCGGGGCAGGGAGCTAGGGTGTTCTTTGTTCTTGACCATAGGGTAGGTTTATTGTGTTCTTGTATTCAGAAATTAATACGAGTTGGGAAGGAATTCCTGTAAACTGTGTGTGCTTCTACTTATTACGTTTGCTGCCTAAAATCATTCTAAGTCGAAATGTTCCTAAATTATTCTAAATGTTGGAAAGGATGAAGTCAAGGTTGGGCTTGACTACCGCACAAGGGTGAAACCTCGGGCGAAATTCGAGTGACATAAAACACCCCTGTGACAACTGGTATCAGAGCGGAGCAGGTTCGTTGCAGTGGCAAAACGACCATTAGCCGATTTTGTGTTGTTGTTAAAAAATATGGATGGTGGCACCGCACAACTAAGGGAAAAAGTTGTTGCATTGGAGGTAATCGTCGGAACTGTTGATGGGGATAAATTTCTAACCGTTGTTACTCGTCTCGCCTATCTTGAGGCAGAGTTGGGAAAACTGAGCCAAGAATGCTCAGACCTAAAGGCGGAAAACGTGTTGCTGCGACGTGCTGTTGGCAATGACAATGGCCATCGCAGAGCAGATTTTACCAAGGTCAAATTTCTCGAGCCTAAAGAGTTTAATGGCGCAAGGAGTGCCAAGAAACTCGAAAATTTCCTGTGGGATATGGAGCAGTACTTTAAGGCTGCCCATGTGCGAGATGAAGACAAGGTCACCATTACGACTATGTACTTGGTGGACGATGCAAAGCTTTGGTGGTGGACGCGTGTGGCAGATGATGTAAGTGCTGGAAGGGCAAAAATTGACTCTTGGGAAGGGCTGAAGAAAGAGTTGAAAGATCAATTAATTCCTAGCAATGCGGGCTGGATTGCCGGAGATCGTTTAAAGAAGTTGAAACAAACTGGAACGGTCAGGGAATACGTCAAAGATTTCAGTTCTTTGATGCTGGATATAAGCAACATGTATGAGGAAGACAAGCTGCACAATTTCCTTAACGGGCTGCAGACGTGGGCGTAGATGGAACTCCCAAGGCAGAATGTGAAAGACCTTCCTAGTGCCATAGCCGTTGCGGATGCATTGGGTGATTTCCGGTTAGGGCAAGATGGTTCTGATTTCTCTACTACTTCAAAGTCCACAAACGGGAACAAGGACAAGGCAAAAGAGTGGAGGAAGAACAGAAATGACAAGGGAAATGTTGTTGAGGGCAATGGCAATGGAAAGGAAAGGTAATGCGCCGGACCTTCGACAAACAAGGGACAAAACAACAAGTTTGATGGTTGTTTCATATGCAAAGGACCACACATGGAGAGGGACTATCCAAAACTCGAACGACTCTCAACTTTGTTTGCTGAAGAAAAAGGTGAAGAAGAGCCGAACGAGGAAGAACATGAGCAGGAGACAACATATTTAGGGCCTATGATGGTGCTGAAAAATGCGGAGACTGCTTCATCGAGGACGACGAATTCTTCTGGTGGGGGTGGTTTGTTAGCCCCTTGACAAAGGTCCTCTGCAGGTGTGGTTTGTGACAAGGATTTTCATGATGGCCTTGGCACACAACCTGAAAAATGGGCAATATCATGACAGGCAGCTCGGCATGACGGACTATGCGAGGTTGACAAACGCACCTTGAACGGACATGGACGTGCGGGATGGCATGACAATGACAAGCAAAGCCAAGTAAAGCAGGGGCTAAGACATGGCAAGGCAAGGCTAGACATGCAATGACAATTGATGCGGGCAAATTTGATCAAGTTGGGGTGACTTGACATAAGCGGGCAGTTGTGGCAATAGGCTTGTGCGGCAAAGTCAGTGGGTGGAAAGATGTGGCCATGGCATTGGGGCGGAGCAGTGTCACAGGCAAGGCCAGCCTTGGGCACGCAGCAGTTGGGCAAAACAGGCACATGTTGTGCACATGCAGCAATTCAAAAATATGTGCAAGGCACATGAGAGGCAGTTGGCGGTTACAATCACTTTCAAAACGTGGACGATCATGGGCTAAAGGAGTGGGAAAGTTTTTGTATCATGTCTTAGTGTTTTCCTATCAGTTGGGGCTTGTCAACTGAATGTTTTAAAGCTGCCAAATGTAATTTGGCAGCCTGCACTATAAATTTGTGCATAAGGTTGTCCAAAGGGGGCATAATACTTAGTCTTGAGGCATTGTTAGCGATATTTCGTCTAAGTGTTATTCCTAAGGGTAGGAAATCAATTTCGGGGCAGGGAGATAGGGTGTTCTTTGTTCTTGGCCATAGGGTTGGCTTATTGTGTTCTTGTATTCAAAAATTAATACGAGTTGAGAAGGAATTCCTGTAAATTGTGTGTGCTTCTACTTATTACGTTTGCTGCCTAAAATCATTCTCTAAGTCCAAACGTTCCTAAACGTTCCTAAATTATTCTAAGTGTTGGAAAGGCTGAAGTCAAGGCTGAGCTTGACTGCCGCACAAGGGTGAAACCTCGGGCGGAATTCGAGTGACATAAAATACCCTTGTGTCATAAATGAGTATTTACAAATTTCTGTTTTATATGGAATCAATATTTATAGGGGAATTACCAGCTATGTCCATTTATAAGTAGCTCATTAGAAAAATTGATCAATCCATAAAATATTACTAATATTAGCCAAATATTACTAATATTAGCTAATTAACTATTTTTAGCAAAAAAAGGTCAAATTTTTATTTTCTTTTGAGTGGGTATTATTAAAATATATTGGGTACATCTTATGGAGCTTGAATATCAGTTTTGGGATGATTTGGTGAAGTTTTGAGGTGGTATGAATTGAAAATTCGAACTGAACATGAAAAAATAATAATGTGTATATCACACTCTGTATCATTTGTGTATCACATATGTATCATATTTGTATCAATTATGTATCACATGTATATTCATGTACATCTGTGTGTGAGATACATGCGTGATACACGTGTCGCAGAAGAATTTTTTGAACTTGATTTAATTATGAATTTTGATACAAAACCAATCCAAAGCACCTCCAATCTTCCTCAAATTTTTTATATTGACTTATCTATATGTTTTCAATGAATTTCAACTATATCCATTGAAAAAGTTTCTTTTTTCTTAGATTTTTGGAATATTGTATATATTTTTATATTTCATCACCTTATTTGCTACTGCATCCATGAAATTTTCTTTCCGTCTTGCATCTAATGTTGTTAATCACGCTTAAAAATATGGTAGGAGATTTTTACATGTGATTCTTTGAGAGTAAGAACCTTATTTATTTGGTTTTTCAATTTTTATATATGCTTAGCTAGTTTTGATAAATTTATGACTAATGGCTAGAGGTTGGTAAGTTGAAACTTATTTGGGATATTTTCTATTTTCTAACTCTTACAAGTTATTTAATCCAGATTACACAAACGTCTATCTTTTTTTGTTGGTCACAGGGTGTAAAGTTATTGACAATATGTGCACATCATCAATTGGTGCAATTGACACATAGTTATAGCCTATAGGTAGAATATCAAAACTACTACAAATTTGATTTTCAACCAATTGCATTGGCTTACTTAGGTTGTGGTAGGCATTCGATTTCAACTGGTTTTGATCTGATTTACTTCTTGTTTTTGTGGCAAACCTATTACCAAGTTGGGATTGGTTAGGTTGAACTTAATTCTATCTTATTCAGTTTTTAAAAATTAAATAAAAAATATTGCAGAAAAACTATCTTATTTAATCGTAAAACAACTTGAATTGTAGTTTTTGATTCACTATATGGTTCATTTAGTATTTGTTGAAGACATATTGTATAATTTAAGCCTATTTCATAAAAAAATTATGACAGTCCAGGTTCGTAATTGATACTTGAATCCTTTTAAAAGAAAACTCAAATGAAAATAATTGCTAAAAATCAAGACACAGGTGGAAATAATTAATGAACTAAATTTTAAAACCTGAATTATTATTTTTTTTAAAACAAGAACCGAATATTATGCACTCCTAAGCGTAAGAAACATAATGATTAATGAGTCAATTCTTGTCTAAACTTTGACATCACAGCAAGGGCTGAACAACAAAAAGTTGTGATCGTGACCATGCCTTTATTTGCATGAGATGCAGCTGATAGGGCAACGTAAGGACAAAGTATAGGACAATTAACTAGGAAAATGGAGTGTCAATTAGGGTCATATCGGATTGACGTATTGTTTACCCTTAAATCGGATAACAATTAAATTTTGTACGCGATTTTAACAATACGTGGTTTGATTCATCACAAATAAACAAGAATATTAGATAAACGAGTTAAAAACACGATAAACGATCAAACCAGTTATAATATTATGGTCTAGCCCGAACCTAGGTTGAACAGTAACTTTGCCCTTGATTAGACCCTTGGTCCGATCCCAGTTATGAATGAAGAATAGAACAATTAAATAAGAACTTTAGCGGTAGCTAGAAAACATAAAAATAAACTTAAATTGCTTTGGTTTGCGTGTTACCATGTGTGTTACAAAAGAAAACTTTCTCTTTATATAGTAGGAGAGTTTCATCCCTAGTACAAGTCTAAAAAGGGTAAAAAAATTCCTTTCTCATTAACTAACCGACATCGAGCAAGATGTGCGCCGTAATATTCGGTTAGGTACAAATATCACGGCCGTCTATGCATCATGTGTAATCGTTTACCGTGTTTCCCTAGGTCTTAGAACTCGTTCTGGGTCCGGAGAACATCGACACATCATTTACCTCTCATAGATCTCGTTTTCAACCTCGATTTCAATCTCGTGTGTCCATGCTCTTCTTTCATTTTCTTCACCAAAAAATAAGGGTATGCATTATTTCCAATTTTACCCGCTTGCACCTATAAATAAATGTAGCGCCTCAATAGAGAGGAATAATATCTCAAGTTTACATCAATATGTCATTCCTAAATCTGAGGTTGATTCTCTTGTAGTCTTTGTAATCATGACACTTCATTTGATTGGGGAAACTTATTAGAAATCTGACTTACCCAAATTATAAGCAAAACGCTACCTACTAGAGATTCCTCCAAATTTGAGATTTGAATTGAGATTTTCGGTTAAAAATAAAGATATCTCGTCTATCATACCATATCCTTTGTGAATTGTGACTAATAACATCCTCATCCTCTGGTGAGGGTGAAATTGGATGAATGATTAAGGATTCTTTCGGCTCAATTACTCTTTCTATTGCCTCTTTAATCATCCACAGTTTTCAAATAGTTAAAGCTCTTTTTATCAATCACATATCAAGTCTCATCCTTATAAATCACTCCCCAAATAGCACTAAACAACTTTTCAAGATTACTGTAATAATCTTTTTCTTTTCCCAAAATATTCGATCTAAACATATTTTGTTGTTGTTGGATTCTTCTAAAGTAAGTCCAAATCTACAAAAATATGGAACTTTGAAAGAAATCACCTATTTGAATTGCATTAGCAAAAAAATTGGGGTATTATCACTTTTGGCTTGTTTCAGAAATTATTTATATCTGGTAGCCGAAAAAGTGTATAGAACTTGTATAATTTTTGTATATAACATACATAATGTATATATATACAAACAATATATAAACTTTATATATTTTTCCGGCTATTATTTTACAGCGGCTATATAGTGTCATTTTTCCAAAAAAAAATCAACCAATCTAGTTGGTTTGGAGGGGGTTATCCATAGTGATGACCTGAGATCGATTCACCCCAATGTCTTTTGGGTATGAGCCTGTTATATCCCTAGTTTGCAAGTTATTACACAATGAAGATTTACCCAGTGCGCACAAAGTGCTCACCCAGAGTACCCAGATGCAGGACATCTATGATAAATGGCATTTAACTGAATTTAAGTTAATACTACAGCACTTACTTGGCCTATACGAACTATGAAGCGTTTCCTTTTTAAACTCACTTACAATGAATACTTAATCAGCTACTAACCTGAAAATAGATTAACTAAAGATTAGGGGTTGCAATGAATATTTAAAAATCGATTAACTCAACCGAAACGTACCGTACCGAATTAATGTTCAGTTTTCTTTAAATAAAATCGCATGTATTTATATAAATTTATATCCTTACCGATAATGAGTACAAGTTTTTTATTTTATAAAAATAAATCAAAAATATACCAAATGGTACCAAATAAATTTTCATGTAAAAAATATATTTATATAATAAGTTTAAACATAATAAAGCATTAAATTTTTCCTTGAGCCTTATAATTATGAAAACTGTTATAAACCAGCAAGTAATTAAACTCAAAATTCTAATTCCCAAACGGGGAGAGTAGAGTGTACGCATGCCTTACCCCTACCCCGAAAAGGGTAGAGAGACTGTTTCCGGGAGACTCTCGACTCAACAGAATAGACAATAATATCATAAAAGAAATAAAAGAAAAGGATTGTAACAACAAAAGATGCCAGAAAGATAATAACAACAACGAAATAGTGAAACGACAATAACACAAAACTATGCAAAACAACAATGTGAATACAACATAAATACTAACAAACCTAACAAAACTCTATCGGACTACTCGGTACAAAGAGGGAAGAACTCTCGACTAACCCCTACCTACCACCCTAATGCTCAACCTCCACATGTTCCTAGCAAGAGCCATGTCCTCGGAAATCTGAAGTCGCGCCATGTCCTGCCTAATCACCTCTCCCCAATAGTTCCAAGGTCGCCATCTGCATGTTCTCGTACCTACCAAAGCCAACCGCTCACACCTCCTAACCGGGGCATCTATGGTTCTCCTCCGCATATGCCCGAACCACCTAAGCCTCGCTTCCCGCGTCTTGTCGTCCGCGGGAGCAACGCCCACACTCTCCCGAATATCTTCATTCCTTATCTTATCCAGTTTAGTATGCCCGCACATCCATCTCACCATCCTAATTTCGGCTACTTTCATCTTCTGGATATGTGAATTCTTCACTGGCCAACACTTAACCTCATACAACATAGCTGGTCTAACCACCGCTCTTTAAAACTTACTTGAGTTTCGGTGACACCTTCTTGTCACACAAGACTCCAGACGCTAACATCCATTTCATCCATCCCATGCGTGACATCCTCGTCAATCTCCCTATCTCCTTAGATGATTGACCCTAGGTACTTGAAACTTCCTCTCTTGGGGATGACTTGTGAGTCGAGCCTCACTACCATATCCATTTTCTCTGTCACGCTACTTAACTTACACTCCAGATATTCTGTCTTAGTCCCACTAAACTGGAAACCTTTGAACTCCAGGGTCTTCCTCCAAACCTCCAGTCTCACATTAACGCCGCCTCGCGTCTCATTAATCAGAACTATATCATCAGCGAACAACATATACCATGGCACCTCCCCTTGAATATGGTATGTTAGGGCGTCCATCGCTAGGGAAAATAAGAACTAGCTAAGCGCAGATCCTTGGTGTAACCCCATAACCACCGGAAACAGCTCTGAGTCACCTCCTGCAGTCCCGGCCGAGTCCTAGATCCATTATACATATCTTTTATCAATCTAATGTACACTACCAACACCCTTTTCACCTCCAAGCATCTCCAAAGCACGTTCCGAGGGACCTTGTCATACGCCTTCTCTAGGTCAATAAACACCATGTTAAAATCCCTCTTCCTATCCATGTACTGTTCCACAACCTCCTAATAAGGTGAATAGCTTCCCTAGTAGACCGTCCCGGCATGAACTCGAACTGGTTTTCAGAAATAGACACCACCTTCCTTACCCTCCTTTCCACCACCCTCTCCCAAACTTCCATGGTATGGATTAACAACTTGATGCCCTTTTTGTTGTTACAATTCTAGACATCACCTTTGTTCTTGTACAGCGAAATCATCATAATACATCTCCACTCATATGACATTCTTCGTCCTAAAAATAACATTAAACGACCCAGTCAGCCACTCCAATCCTGCTCTACCCATATACCTCCAAAATTCTACTGGAATCTCGTTTGGTCCGATCGCTTTGCCCCGACTCATCTTACACAAAGCTCCCACTACCTCCTCCATCTTGATACGCCTACAGTACCTAAAGTCTCAGAAACCCTCGGAGTGCCCCAACTCCCCAGCATGATGTTACCACCCCCTTTTTATTCAGAAGTTTATGAAAGTACGTCTGTCATCTATGCTTAATATGGGACTCCTCCGTCAACACTCTACCTTCCTTGTCTTTGATGCACTTCACTTGATCCAGGTCACGAGCCTTCCTCTCTCTCTCTCTCTTTGACCAACCGAAATAAATTCTTGTACCCACCTTTTCCCCTCAGTTCCTCATACAACCGACCAAATGCAGCATTTTTAGCCTTAGTGACCGCTAATTTCGCCTCCTTCCTAGCTTACTTATACCTTACTCTATTCGCTCTCCTCTGCTCCTCATCGGTGCTCTCCACTAACAAAAGGTACGCCGCGTTCTTTGCTTCCACTTTACCTTGGGCCACGTCATTCCACCACCAGCCACCTCGGTGTCCGCCATAATAGCCCTTCGAGACCCCTAACACCCCTATCGCCGCCTCCCTTATACAGTCTGTCGTCGCCGTCCACATAGCGCTAAAATCCCCAACACTCTTTCAAGCACTCACATCCATAAACCGCCCCAACTCCTGCGCATTATCCTTAGTCAAAGCACCCCCCGATCCTCGGTTGACCCCGCACAAACCTCTCCTTCCTCTTTATCACGATACCGACGTCCATCACCAGGAGCCTATGTTGAGTCGCGAGGTTCTCACTCGGGATCACCTTACAATCCACGCACTACCCCCTATCACACCTCCTGAAGAGTAGATAATCAATTTGAGTCTTAGCCACTAATGTTTAGCTTAAAGTATATATATTTTCATGTATATCGACTTATATTTTACTTTTATTTCGTGAGTTTTAGATATTAATTGTGATGATTTATATTGATTTGTGGTGTTTTTATGTGTAGGAAGGATTTGGGAGCAATTGGGGACGAAACGCACAAAACCGAAAAAATTGCATTTTTGGGCGCCACAGACAGGGCTTGGCGCCACCTGTGGCGCTGGAGACAGTTTTCTCTTTCAAGACATCGCCCTGGTGGGCGCCCGACGCTACTCAGGGCGCCGATGACGGGAATTTATCCTATTTCGACCAGGACTCGGTTAATTCGACCCTAGACCTACCCATCACGTATAAAAGCAAGTCTAAACTCAATTTTGGGAAGAGAACGTGATTTGGAGAGGAATACACAAGCACAGAGTTGTCGTGAAGGCCGAAATTCATCAAGTTCCATCTTTTCTTCCATAAATCTTTGTAATTTTTATGTTTCATTGTATGATTTGTTGTTTTGCTACCATGTCTATGTGGAGCTAAACTCACGTTCTAGTGTTGTGGTTCTTTCATGACTATTGTTATTCGGATATTGATTTTGATTTCTTAATTTATCGTATTGGTTTATTTATTCAATCTTGTGCTTAATTATTTGATTGCTTGATCACCAATTGAATACTATCTACGAATCTAGAGTTGAACTCGAAAGTGGGAATTCTAAATTGCATATAGGATTGAGTAGAGCAAGTTCTTGAACCTGGGCATCGGGGAACGGATTCGCGATTAGGATAGGCATACACCTAATTGCCTTGCTTGGTTGATTTACAGGAATTATAAATGCGTTCTTGTTGATTCTAACTCCATAGACATATTGGCGTTAGGTTAGCTTGAATAGGCGAGTAAGAACTCGACAGATTCTTATGAGCAATATTAACCCTGTCAACCAATAAACTAGATAAATTAGTGAATCAATTCAATTGAAGAATACAATAGGGTTGTTAGATAGCCCATAATCCTAGATCGTTTTCATCACATTGATAACATAAAAATATGTTATCCTTTTGTTCAGAGTTTACTATTTGTTTTATTTATTTTAATTAGTTTAGAATCAAATATTATTAGGTTTAATTCTTGTTTATATACTTAGGATAGTCTAATTTAGTTAATAGTTAATCACAAGTCCTCGTGGGTTCGACATCCGACTTTTAGTTACTTTATTACTTGACGACCACGTATACTTGCGTGTGCGTTTGGCCGCAACAAGTTTTTGGCGCCGTTGCTGGGGACTTAGAAATTAACTATTTTTCTATATTAGACTTTTACTTTAATCTTTACAAGTTTTGATTTTTTTTCTCGTTTTGTAAATATTTTTATATTTATAACAATTTTGATCTTTTCTCTTGGTGTGTTTCTAGTTCTCTCAACATGACATCTGGGGACGAAATATTCAGAGGTAAGGTTATTGATGAAGACGCTTGGTTGACGGAAAACTTTTATGGCCCGTCTTTTTGGGCTTGTCATGACCTGAACTCTGGGAGGTCTGAATTTGAATATGGGAGTAAGGGTTGGTATTGGGAAGAATATTCACGATTAAGGGAATACGAGGAACGGCATTATCTTCTAACAAAATTGGTGAATGACTGGTCTAAGGAGAGAGTTGAACTTGCACAAGAAATTGACAGGTTTGGCTTGGCTATGCGTAACTTAGATGCAGATTTAAGTGCAAAGGTTGATGCGTGTAACGCCCAACAATTTAATGATGAGTTGTGTGAAGTTAAAAAAATCTTCTAGACCAAATTGAATAGCTAAAACGAGAATACCAATCATTAGACCATATTATTCTTGAGGATGTCAATGTTGGGAAGAGTGTACTAGAGTCATATGAGGGAGTAGATAATGTTATATTTGAAGACTCCAGTGCATGTACATATGAGGATGTGAAGAGTAATACAATTCTAGAGTTAGAGTGTATTGGTCCTCATTCCATACATTTTTCAACATTGTGTTTGAATGATGACATGGAAATCGAGTCATCTGAGCCTTTGGAAGAGCCAACGGATGAGGAACGGGGTGCCTACATTCTTGGATTCCTCGTTCCAGAGAGACAGAATTACATACCTCATCCGAAGGCCAAGAAGCATAAAACGCGATATTGGTTTCTTGGCCCAATTAACTTTGTCTCACCGCCTAGGGAGCATAACAGAAAGTTTGAAGCCAAATTAGGGGCTCAATTCATAAGTTCGAGGTGGAGGCAAAAAGTGGTTCAAGTCGTGCTGCGACTTTAAATTAAGCGCTTGTTGGGAGGCAACCCAGCTTTACTGTTTTCTTTCATGTTTGTTTATTTTTATTTTATTTTATTTTCATTATTTTGTAGTTTTTGTTTTTGTTTTTTAGGATTATGCGCATAGGAAACAAAGCCATTGAAAAAGTGCACAAGCAAGCTAGATGGTTGAAAATAAGTGTGTGGTGCCCGCACAAAGGACCATCCTTGGGAGAAGTCTAAGTACCCTGTGAGTTGCTGGTGCTTCAGCCTTTGGCCTTTCAGGGAGTTTCTTGTCCACCCTTGTTATTTTTTGCTTTAGTTGTGCATTGGGGACACAGAACTCTTTTAAGTGTGGGGTGGGAATTCCTTTAGATCATTAGTAGTATTATATTAGTATGTTAATTTTTATTTTTTTACATTTTTTTTTCTTCTTTCAGTTTCGTAGTTCTGCTTTTTTTAATAGAGTAGTATTTTAGGTGATTAATTTTATAATAAATAAAAAAATTCTGAATTTCTTTTTGAAAATTTTGGATTTTTCCCGATGATGGATCTGTTGGACAATTTTCTTGAGGGATGAAGTCCGATTTAAAAATACAAAAAGTTTTTTTTTGTAGGATAGTTAGGTAGTATCCCTTGATTTTTCTTTGGGCACCGGTTCTTTTCCAAGGGTGTAGCTTGAACCGGGCACTTTAAACTTTAAACTTTTTTTTAGGAGTAGTTAGGAAGAAATTGAGTAACTTGGAAATACCCACTGATATGTTTGGTGCCGGCATATTAGGTATGACATACATTCTGCTTCTCCTTGTATTGGGTTTGACATGTGATGCCTAAGAAAAATTAAATAGCATATTTTGCGACGCCTTAGCTCAGTTGCTTGACTTTTAAGCCACATAGTGCAATATTGCTTAATTTTCTCAATTATGTATGCTTGCTTGACTTGAGAATTGAACAAACCCGTTATGATTGGATCATGTGCAAAGTGTGTGTGAGGTTTAGTTATCTTCTATGTTATCCGGTGTAGTCTAGAACTTGCCCCGTGTGTTAATTGAAGCAAAATTGTAAGTTATGCTAATCTAGGAGATGAGGTAGGAATTTTCTTGCTTGTTCAAGGATGTACTTGTCCACAAAAATAAAAAAAATCCATTGCTCTACCCTTTGAGCCTTTTGACCCTTTCTTTGATACCCACATTACAAGCCGTACCCCTATTTTGTTCTTAAATTGAGATTTTTGCACCTTTACATCCAAAGGCACTTCGTCCCTAAAAGAAGTAGGGTGAGATATTGGGGATTTGTTTTGAGTGGAGCCATGGAAGGTCCCTTTGGTGCATTAAATTTGAAATCAAAAGCCACTAGCCAATGAACTTTCATGTATGGAGAAAAAAATATTGTTGTAAAATAAAGAAGAAGAAAAAATGATAGAAGAAGTATGTAGAAAAAGATACACACCTCCAAGTTTTATTAATATGTGCTAGTGGGAGTATAGAGATGCTTAATTGAAAAAGGGCTGTGTTGAATATGGGTTGTGGCAAGTGAATTAGTTGAGGAGAATATGTGTTGAATTGTGAATGTAGTGTATTAAAGTGCTTAGGAGGGTAGCCATTATTCCTAAACATATCCTAACCGTCGCTTAGCCTACATTACAACCTTAAAAGTCCTAATTGATCCTAGATTTGGCTAACTTAAATTAGTGGAGATTTACACTAAGGGAAAACTTATGGTACGACTACTGGATGCATATGAATTTTTTGTGAGAGTGAGTGAAATTTTTGTTCAATTGTGTGATGTCCTTAAATTATGTTCAAAAGCATATTTGAATGTGTGGACTAGTTATATTCACTCGTTGTTATTGGTGAGGGCACATGATCTCATGAGAAATTGGTAATGTTGTAAACTTTCTTGTTGGGTAATTGCGTGAATTGAGAGAGCTTAGTGGTTACAAGTTGACTTTTGAGGTTTGGTGGTTGCAAATAGGTTGTTGGTATGAGTGATTAACTTGTTATACTTGGGCATGTTTAAACAAGGGGAAGAATGTGAATTTTTGTATGTTCATATTTGATTGCCGGTATCGATCATAGTCAAGTGGTGAATTGTGTGGTTTAAAAGTAAAATGCTCCTTGTTCATGAACTTTGTAAGTGTTGGAGGGTAGTATATTTGTCCCATTTCTCGAGGACGAGCAAGAGTTTAAGTGTGGGGTGTTGATGTTTAGCTTAAAGTATATATATTTTCATGTATATCGCCTTATATTTTACTTTTGTGTCATGAGTTTTAGATGTTAGTTGTGATGATTTATATTGATTTGTGGTATTTTTATGTGTAGGAATGATTTGGGAGCAATTGGGGACGAAACACACAAAATTAGAGCGAAAACGCACAAAACCGGAAAAATTGCATTTTTGGGCGCCACAGGCAGGGCTTGGCGCCACCTGTGGCGCTGGAGACAGTTTGCTCTTTCAAGACAGCGCCCTGGTGGGCGCCCGACGCTACTCAGGGTGCCGATGACGGGAATTTATCCTATTTCGACCGGGACTCGGTTAATTCGACCCTAGACCTACCCATCACGTATAAAAGCAAGTCTAAACTCAATTTTGGGAAGAGAACGTGATTTGGAGAGGAATACACAAGCACAGAGCCGTCGTGAAGGCCGAAATTTATCACATTCCATCTTTTCTTCCATAAATCTTTGTAACTTTTATGTTTCTTTGTATGATTTGTTGTTTTGCTACCATGTCTATGTGGAGCTAAACTTCACGTTCTAGTGTTGTGGTTCTTTCATGACTATTGTTATTCGGATATTGATTTTGATTTCTTAATTTATCGTATTGGTTTATTTATTCAATCTTGTGCTTAATTATTTGATTGCTTGATCACCAATTGAATATTATCTACGAATCTATAGTTGAACTCGAAAGTGGGAATTCTAAATTGCATATAGGATTGAGTAGAGCAAGTTCTTGAACCTGGGCATCGGGGAACGGATTTGCGATTAGGATAGACATATACTTAATTGCCTTGCTTGGTTGATTTACAGGAATTATAAATGCGTTCTTGTTGATTCTAACTCCATAGACATATAGGCATTAGGTTAGTTTGAATAGGCGAGTAAGAACTCGACCGATTCTTATGAGCAATATTAACCCTGTCAACCAATAAACTAGATAAATTAGTGAATCAATTCAATTGAAGAATACAATAGGATTGTTAGATAGCCCATAATCCTAGATCGTTTTCATCACATTGATAACATAAAAATCTGTTATCCTTTTGTTCAGAGTTTACTATTTGTTTTATTTATTTTAATTAATTTAGAATAAAATATTATTAGGTTTAATTCTTGTTTATATACTTAGGATAGTCTAATTTAGTTAATAGTTAGTCACGCGTCCTTGTGGGTTCGACATCCGACTTTTAGTCACTTTATTACTTGACGACCGCGTATACTTGCGTGTGCGTTTTGCCGCAACAGCCACCATACTCCGAAAAGTAACCAAATGCACCTCCCTCTTCGGAAAGCTAGAATTTGTGATCACCAACTCAAAAGCCATAGCGAAATCCAACAGGGAAGTGCCTCCTCCGTTCCTATCCCCAAAGTCGAAGCCACTATGCACCTCGTCATAAACCCTACCGGATGACCCAATATGACCATTGATATCCTCTCTCATAAATAACTTCTCCGCAGGCAGAATACCCCGCACCACCTCATCCCACCACTCCCAAAAACGCCTCTTAACGTCCTCGTTCAGGACCGCTTGCGGCGCGTAAGTGCTAACGACATGTTGAGTTCTCCCTCTAACTACTAACTCAATTGCCATCAATCTGTCATTCACTCGCCTAACCTTTACCACTGGCTCCCTAAGCTCCCTATCCACCAAAATACCCACTATGTTCTTGCTCTTCACGCGTCCGGAGTACCACAATTTGAACTCGTCCGCATTTCTCGGCTTCGATCTTATCCACGTGGTCTCCTGAACACAAGCTATATTGACCTTCCTCTTCTGGAGAATCTTCGCCAGCTCTATAGACTTACCCGTTAACGTCCCTATATTCCATGATCCAATCCTCAACCTACAGGTTCCCTTGTTGACTTTACCCCCTCTGGTCCCCGTCCCACCCCCTGACCCGTGTCCCACCCCCACTCTCGCCCCTCCGCCCGCCCAGCCCGAGGACATGACCCTACTCTGCCATTACTAACCACAATCGTTATTCCTACGGTGGTCTAGATAAAAGATGCAACTACAGACAAGCAAAGGTATAAACTCGGATGTAACTAATATTACGCACTAATACAACAACAAATAAACTAAAACATGTGAAAGAAAAATAGGTGGCGGGAGATACCAATTCCCGCGAATAGAACCTGAATGTTGTGGAGCCTGACGTCCAACCCTTGTGACTGCCACACGGCCTGCTCCGCTACACTTGCCCGTGCAACTCCCACCCGTCACCAAAATGTGCTACCTGAAACACACACAACACACCACGGGACCGACAAAAAGAGAGAAGTGCGGGATTCTCACCAACACGGATTCGCCGAAAAATAATGTCGATCCAAGAAACATTGGGCATGAAAGGTATAAATAAGAAAGGGAAACACAGAGGAGGATGTTGTGATTGGAGCCGGAAAGGAAGAAGAAAGACGAGGCGACGCCGGTGGTGCGACGGTCGTCACCCTAGCTACTACTAGGGTCAAAGAAAGAAATGCGGGGGGGGGTAGAGGGAGAAAGGAGAGAGAAAGGAGAGAGAAAGAGAAGGGCGAGAGCTTACCTGGTTTACCAATGCCGGCGCTGGAGACTTGTCGGTGGAGGGGTTACCGTTAGCGTTAGACTATCTAAGATAGATTAAAGCGTGTACGACAGAGAAGAGAGAGAAAAGCGTCTTCCACATCAAATTGAAAGGCTATAGTCCTCCACTAGTGTTGGTAATTAATCAAAACCTATTATGCTACTCTTATTAATATTAAATTATTTTCAGCATATTCACTATCAAGACACAAGGTATTTTAGTGATTATGAATAACAAACTACAATGTATTAAATATATTTCCTTTCGTACGGTTTAGATTTATCTTTTTGAATGTTTAATCATCTATAGACTTTATTCTTGTCTCAGTTTGGTTAATATCTTTCCGCTCGTGTGATTTGTATTTTTTTTGTCTTTACTTAGTTTCTTTACACTGCTACATGATAGTTGATGGATCTATACTCTAGCCATCTTTCATGTTTTCTTAATTCATCATCCTTTAAACAATAAATATGTTTAGAGAGTTTTACGAAATCCTATAACAAACTTATGTATGTTATTGCATTCGACTCTGCTAGTAATTTTTACATGGAATTAAATAAATAACCGGATATTAATCGAATTGTACCGATATTGAAGAGCAACCGATATGATTGAGACGGCTTAAAATAGTCTAATTTTGATTATACATAATAGAACAACCGAAACTTAATATAGTAAATTTTATAAAATAACCGGTCGAACTAGACTATTGATACCCCTGCTAAAGATGGTTTTACATGTCTATTTAGTCGGACAACTCGAATGTAATTTGATCAATTTCTTAGTTTTATATGGAAATGGACCTTTTTGCCCTTTTCCTCTAGAAAAGTACAATAAATTTTGTTTGTAGTTGTTAACGGACTAATCAGAATTCATGCGGAAAAGTCTAATTTTGGGAAATTCCCAATCAACTATTCAAATCCGATTTCATATCCACGAGTGAGAGAAAATAACTTCCATGGCTTATTTTAAGTTTTTTAGCCATTCGCCAATAGAATAAACTTCGCAAAGTTTCGGTACTGCAAACTTCTAATCAAAATCCCGCAAGGCTTGTGGCCCAGTTCTTCCACCTTTTGCCGCTGCCAAGTGTCATCCGCCACAGTCTGCGAGTGGCGCGTCAGACCAAACGCCACTGTGGAAGGTGCCATTTAACCAAACGCAGAAAGTGTACCAAAAAATGTCCGTGGTTTCGGCGACATTGTCTAGAATTTGGACGCTCCAAAAATACCGGCGCTGGAGTGCTAGGACGATACTCGTCAGCGCACGCGTGAGCAAATTCGATTCGTGTCTGGAAAAAAATACAAAAGATACCTCTGAGCTCTGGCTCTGTGACTGTGTCTGAATTATCACAAAAATCGCCAAATACGGAATTTGATCTAAAGGAAAACTTTTGGGTCCACTTTTCTCTTTCAATATTACGGTAAAAATGAAAGAAATGGATTAATAAGCTAAAGAAAATCTCTATTATATTATGCTAAAATTACAAAAGTCAAGTCGTGTTTTTCATCTGTTATATAAACTTTTAATAAGGAGTAAAATAAGTTTAACTAGACAACGACACTTAAATTTTGACGGCAAAGGGCCATATACCTTTGTACCGTGGGAAAAGATTTAAATAGACTCTACGTTATGTTTTGGGTTCAAATTTACCTTTGACGTAATACTATTTGTTTAAATATACTCTTTTTATATTGAAAGTGGACATCCAATCCTACGTGACACTGACATTTGATGAGGAAGATGCCATATGACTTGCCACCTTAGCGCCCCTAATCTATATATAAAAAGACAAAAATTTAAAATATAATATTTTTTATGGTAGCGATAATGGTGACAATACTGGTGGAGGGGAAGAAACTAGTGAAAAAAATAGAAGAATGGGGGGGGGGGGGGGGGTAAAAGGGGTAAAAACG
>ML291958.1:9057-21497 GCA_005239495.1 Nicotiana undulata
GGGCCACAGCCCTCTCCCATCCCCCCCCCCCCCCCCCCCCCCTAAAAATAGGAAGAAAAGGTCAATAACAAGAACGTACAAGACTACTTTTGAAAGTTGAAATCTAGCTGTTTCCCAATGACCAGAATTCTGTAGTTTCCTACTTGTTATGGTGCTTATCTGCTACTTCTTCAAAGTTTGTTGAAATAGAAATGCTAGCACGGAGAGAATATATTAAGTTTTTGTTTGTCTTATGGCAGCACGATTTCCTTCTGATTCAGAAAGGAAAAATCAAAATTTCATCTTTTTTGTTTCTGTTAATGAATTTGCTTTATTTGTTATGAACATGTGGGTTTCTCCACTCACTTTATTTGGTTCCGAACAGCTTGTGCAGCCATGTTAACATGGGTTATGGGACAGCGGTACATGCAAACTTCAAAAATCATGCCGGCTGGCGTTGTTGCTGGTATCAGGTAACTGCTAATGAAAAACATGCCGTACTGGTTTGGCTGTATTTTGTCTATCTTTTTAAGTATAATAGGATGCTCTATGCTAGTCATTATATCTGTAATACTAGTACGCCGGCAGCAACAAAATGTTTGACTCCTTTTAAAGAAGTTGTTAGATTTTGTTAAAGCGGATAATAGTGAGAAAATGTTTCCATGTCTATCTATAATACATGAATAACAGTGAACTGCTTCAAAGTTCATACTTTTCTTGCTGTGACAAACATTTACTGTTGTTACTACAGCTTTAAGGTAACATGCACAAGACCTGCAATTACAATGTATCCCTTTTTGTTCTTTTTGGTTAATTATGCAGACCAAAAAGTTCTGTGTAGGGATGGGATCGGAGCCTTTCTCTCGTTAAATCATCAGTGCAAATATAGAGCAAATTAGGGGAAGAACAGAGTGGAAGTTCAGTTCATCTGTCGCCTTTGCAAGGCGAATTGCCTTATGTCCCTCAAAAGCTAAAGATTAGTCATATGAAGAAACCTTTGTAGATCTTAGTGGGCACTACATAGTTTCTTAGGTTAATGTTACATGGATGTTATTGATGGTTGATTGAGAAGAATCTTGCTTGCTATTCTTATATGTCATGCTAAAATGATAATTGAACAAGTCTTTTTTATATCTTTGTATGAGGTTGATGGTATATTCATTCTCTTCTTTCTGCAGTGCCCTCATGACTGGATTTTACCTGTATAAAATTGCCAGAGGAGGAAACCATTTCCCACCTAAGACTGAGTAATACCATCTGATTTGTTTATTTGGGGTTCCAATTCCATACTGTATGTGTTAAGTATTTGCTGTATACAGCCGGCTGAAAATGTTCGTTTATTGAATACAATGGGATTACTTTTAGGTGTTGAACATTAGTTTTGTGATAGACAAATTGTCTTTACTTTATGGTGTATTCAATAAACTATTGAGAGAAAAATCTTCCCATAAACAAAACTCGTTAATGACTACATTGTGGATGCTATTGTTGTTGTTGCTATTCTTGTTGCGAGAAGAAAACGTCAATTTATCAAAGTACAAAACTTCTCCTCCAAAAAAAGGATAAGGCATATGAACGAGATTTATTCCCGTTAGGAGTCGTTACCCCTTCCTCCAAGAAAGAGAGTCCTAATAGATTAAAAATTCAAGGCAAATCCTAACAATTTTATGCTGTTTGGTTAGGTAGCTGAAAATAGTTTTTGTAAAATATATAATTTAAGCAAACACTATGAGAGGCAAAATAGTTAAGGGCGGGGGAAGGTGGTAGGTCGGAGTCTAGGTGCCGGGGTGGGTGGCGAAGGGTAGACGACATGAGCAGTGGCCAGGGGTGTCAATGGATATTTAAAAACCGACTAAACCAACCGAAACGTACCGATTTTTAGTTTTTTTTAAAAATAAAACCGTAGGTTTTTATATAAATCTATAATCGTCCCAATAATTAGGATATATTTTTTATTTTATGAAAATAAATCGAAAAAATACCGAACCGCACCGAATAAATTTACATGTGAAAAATATATTTATATATTAAGTTTAAAAATAATAAAATATTACATTTTCCTCAGGTTTTGGAATTATGAAAACAATTACAAGCCAAAAAGTAATAAACGCAAAATCATAATTCATCTTAATTATTTCCAGCATATTCACTGGCAAGATACAAAGTATTATAACAATTATGAGTAACAAACTACAATATATTGATTATGTTTTCTTTCGTATGATTTGATTTATCTTTTTGAATATTTAATCTTTTATAGACTTTATTCTTGGGTTTAAATCCCAGCTTGGTTATTATCATTCCACTCGAGTGATTTATATTTTCTTTATATTAATTTGTTTAGTTTCTTTTACGTTGTTGTAGAGTAGTTGATATTCTAGCCATCTTTCATATTTTCTTAATTCATCACCCTTTAAAATGTAAAAATATTTTGAGAGTTTTGCTAAATTCTATAAAAGTACGTATGTTATTGTATTTTATTTACTAGTGACTTTTACATGACAATTTTAAAAAATATCAAAAATTAATCGAACCGTATCGATACCGAAGAAAAACCGATATGATTGGAACAATTTCGAAAAGTCTAATTTTAGTTATACATAATAAAATTATAAAAAAGTTGATATAATACAAATTTATAAAATAACCGACCGATCGAATCATTGATGCCGAGCAAGGAGATCAATATTATAAAGAAGTGAACAATAAAAATTTCATCGAATGGGTTCATCGGAATTTGTTGACTCGACATGTAATGCCAAATGGGCTCATCGGAATTTGTTGACTGCACAAATCACGGGATCCATTTTTATTCTTATCACCATATTTATCAACCCTCAACCTAATTTCTTATCTCTCTTCTTTCAATCCTAAGCCACAACTCTACTAATCTCTCCACCACTTGCTTGCTATGTCACTACCAATCAAAAGTCAGTATGATTTTTCTGGTAGCATATGAAAACACTTTATGCTATTAATGTGGATTAGTAGATCTTGATCGCCTTATTTATTCTTATTCTTCGTCATTTACTTCCTTCTTGTTTCTTCTCTTAAAAATATTGTGCTGAATGGTGTTTTTAAAGATTGACTGGTACGGTGGTTGAAGGTTGTGTATGATGGAGTTGTGGTGGCAGTGGTTTAGCCTTGCGGTAATATATGAGGTGTATATATATTGAATATATAAAATATTTCAATAAATATGCAGTAAATTGACTTATTAAATTTAATATACCCTGAATATACATCGTATATGTTTAAATAATTACATACTATGTATATCCAAATAATATAAATACTATAACAATAATATTATATTATATAATTCAATAAATACTATATCAATAACATTATTTTATATACTGGATATATAAAATAATTCAATAAATATACTGTGAATTGACTTATTAAATTTAAGATATCCTGAATATGCATCGTATATGTTCATGCATTAACAATATATATGTATACGGAATTATATACTACGCATAGATAAATAATATAAATACTATTCCAATAATATTATATTTATATTATATACTTCATAATTTTTTTCTCAAAAAAATATATAATTTGTGTATACCATTCAAATACATTGTATATGATAGTAATTCACAAGTATAGTTGTTTAACCAAAGAATCAGATTCTTAGTCAAAACTTATTTTAAAGAAGTACTCGGGCTTATGATAATCAAGAAATCCAATTTCCCTCAAAAACAATAAAGGAAATAAGAATGATTTCTCACATACATTAGGAGTGACGTTTTCAACAACCACCTAAATATGTATCCTTTATCAAGTAACACATAATAAATAAGCACAGTCAATCGATGGCCATTTAATCAACTGAAATAAGCACGTAGTAACAAATAGACAAATTCAAAGGTTAAATTATATTAAAACCTAACAAGAATTATCCTCCAAGAGGTTCCATCAAAACCCTAGATAACAAATTAACAATTCATAATAGTAGGTAAAACTACAATACTAAAAGTCATAACCAATAGAGAATGGTAAGGTAATTAGTAGAAAACACAAGAATGTAAAATATATTCCAATAGTGATCAGAATGTGTCCATACAAAAAACATTTCTTTCCCTTTTATAGGGAGCCTCAAGTACAACGTCTACTTCTCTTTATGATTGAGTCATAATGAGCATTTATATCATTAATGAAACATTATAATAGGTAATCGTAATTGTTTCGTGAAGATTCTATAACGTTTAAACTCATTAATTGAAGATCTATGAATCTGCCCTCTTTTTCTGTCCTGGTTCACCTTGACCGTGTCCCTTCAACTCTTTGAATAGACTCGAGCGCCCGTTTTCAGTCATCTCGTGAGTGTTTAGCTCGTATCTACTTACTTCGTATCTCTTTCTAAGTTTTCTTTCAGTTGTCGTTCTCCCATCGATCCACGTGGCTTGCCATGTCAACCGCTTGATTAATTCCACGTGTAATATTTGTTTTTACTAATACAGATAGTTCCTCCACTTACCAATTATTCATCAATTGAATATTTGGGAAGTGGATATTCATTTATGGCGGGAACTTTTTGTTCATTCATGCCGCTGAATCTTCTTCTGTACCAATACGTCGCTTGTCACTTCCATTTAATGCATGTTCCACCTGGCAGTCCCCGATTGGTTCTGCAATTCTTTAGCGGGTTTTAGGGCTTTTTGCGACAGCATCAGTCACGAAGTGACAGTTTTCATAATGACATTCCCATCATCATTTTCCCTTTTTGACGATTGCCTCTGTATATAAATACATCCTTTGCCTTTGATTTCACGAAAAAACTTACTTCTTTCTTTCACAACTTACTCATATTTTTTAATCAAATATGTCTTCCTCTAATCCTGATCCCAGAAAGATTGTAATGGTAGATGAACTTCCCCCTTCTTCTGCTCCTACTCGGAGTAGGAGAGGTGGCAAACCAAGAAGTTTAGGATCTGTGTCTGTTCGAGGGTCGTCTTCTCAACTTAATATTACTCCTCCATCAACTTCTAGGGCTAGGGCTAGTGTAACCTCTCCATCATCTTCTAGGACTAGGGCTTCGTCGTCATATAGATCTTCTGCTAGGAGTAGAGAATCTAATGAGCCCCTTCGTGAACCTACAATAGACGAGATCATACATGCTGAACTTTCCTTTGTTACTGATAGTGAGGCAATTAAAAACCAGGTCACTTCCATGACATCTCATGACCGCGCTGATATTTACCCTTCTCAAATCACTGAGGGTTTAATCTTTATTGTGCGCAGATATTGTTACTGGAAATTTGACTTCTCGATTTTGGTCCCCAACGAGAATCAAAGGATTACTTCTTATAAAGCTGGTTTTTCTTTCGTGTATACATATCCCTTCACATTAGGTTATAGGCCACCCATCGATCCAGTCATTATCGAATTTTGTCGTTTCTTCAATGTGTGTTTGGGACAAATCGGTCCTATTATTTGGAGGGCTGTGGCATGCCTTAGGTACTTAGAAAATCTGGCTTCTCTACCTTTCACCTTCTACCTCTTGATCCATATCTACTCTCCTAATTATTCCGTCATGGAATTTTTACTCTTGTGGCAAGGAGTAAGAGAGTTTTGATCAGCCCTGAGGACGATAAAGATCGCGGATGGTATGCTAGATTTGTTGATCCCCCTACTAGTGGATTAGTAGGTGAAGAGAATATGCCATTCATGAGAAGTGGAAATTTGCACCTACATCTTCTTTTCACTTCTTTTCTTTTCATGAAGAATACTCGTTTTCGTAACTGTTTTGCTTTTTCTTTTTCAGCAACCATGGGAACTGTTGAAGAGATTCCCAGTTTTCGTGGTTGGGTAGAAAAAATGTTAACAGTCGCTTCGATAGAGGAAAAATCTTGGAAGTACCTTTCAACTATGTTTGGATGGAAAGTAAAAACGCATGATAAGCTTCTTCTTTACTTTCTTCTTACCTTCATATTCTCCTCGAAACTTATTGACCCTTTTATTTGCTAGGGTTTCCTGTTCCTGGTGTTACTGCCGCTCCAATTACTGCTTCGAGGCTCTCCTTATCGAAGGCTCAGGAGATAATTTTGGGTTCTTCGTAAAAAAGAAAGGCAGATAGGCCTCAAAATTCGAAGAAGAACAAGAGGAAGGCTCGTTGGTCCGGAAGCCACGAGCAAGGAGACGAGTTATTTCTGATGATGAATCTACTCCTGTGACGACCCGACAGGTCGTTTTGAGTATCTGCACTTTGCTCGGTATTTTGAGGGCTCGAGTATCTCTGTGTTATATTATGGGACTTATTGGTATGTTTGGACGTGGTCTCGAGGGGCTCAGGTGAGTTTCAGATAGGTTTGGGTTGTGTTGCGCTCGTTTTTTTAATGTTTCGACGTTGTTTTCTTCAAGCATAAATGATACTACATTAAGCAAATTATCTCCAATTTTTGCTTTTAATGAATCATTAAATCTGTATCGTAATTACGGAGCTATAGAAAAAAGAATTGTCGAATTTGGATATCGTATGAGGAGTTTATGGTCATTTTACTAAGAAATGTGTTGCTAGATTTTTTTAGATTAATTACGAAATTGCCACCGACTTCGTATTTTAAAAATCTGCACTATTATCAAATATTGAAACCAACATATCTAAACGAGGTAGAACAATGTTAAAATGAGGGTTTTATTTATTTATCATATTTTGAATTGGGGAGCTCGAAAATGGACAATATTTAGGCGATTTTCACCATATGAATTGGGGTAAGTGTTCTCTACTCGGTTTTGGTTATATTCCATGGATCTATCTTTGATTTTAGCTTTTGGTTGGTGAATTTAAGAGATGAAATTGGGGGTTTTGGACTAAAGTTTCATAATATGAATTTTTAAGTTTTGAACATCGATTTGGGGTCGGAATTGAGTGAAACTAGTATGGTTGGACTCGTAATTGAATGGGTTATCGAATTTTTTTGAGTTTTGTCGGGTTCCGAGGTGTGGGCCCGAGTGTGATTTTTGGACGGATTTGAGATTTGATTTAGGATTCGATCTTTATCATTTGGAAAGACTCATGGCACGTTCGAGGACGAACATGTGTTTAAGTGGTGGAGGATGTGATGACCCGACATGTCATTTTGAGTATCTGTACTTTGCTTGGTATTTTGAGGGATCGAGTATCTTTGTGTTATATTAAGGGTCTTGTTGGTAAGTTTGGACGTGGTCCCGAGGGGCTCGGGTGAGTTTCAGATAGGTTTGAGTTGTGTTGCGCTCGATTTTTTATGTTTCGACGTTGTTTCTTCAAGTATAAATGGTACTATATTAAGCAAATTAGCTCCAATTTCTGCTTTTAATGAATCATTAAATCTGTATCATAATTACGGATCCATAAAAAAAAGAATCGTCGAATTTGAACATCGTATAAGGAGTTTATGATCATTTTACTAAGAATTGGGTTGTTAGATCTTTTCAAATTAATTATGAAATTGCCATTGACTTCGTATTTAAAAATCTGCACTATTTTAAAATATTGAAACCAACATATCTCCTGGTCAAATGGAGTGATTCAAGAGCCTAACTTGACAATTTCACAAGGAACCCATTAGAGGCATAAAAAGTGAGTTTAGAGATCATTCGGCACAAGAAACGAGGTAGAACAATGTTAAAATGAGGGTTTTTGTTTATTTATCATATTTTGAGTTGGGGAGCTCGGAATTGGCCAATGTTTAGGCGATTTTCACCATATGAATTGGGGTAAATGTTCTCTACTCGGTTATGGTTATATTCCATGAATCTATCTTTGATTTTAGCTTTTGGTTGGTGAATTTTAGAGAGGAAATTGGGGGTTTGGCTTAAAGTTTCATAATATGAATTTTTATGTTTTGAACATCGATTTGGAGTCGGAACTGAGTGAAACTAGTATGGTTGGACTCGTAATTAAATGGGTTATCGGATTTTCTGAGTTTTGTCGGGTTCCGAGGCATGAGCCCGGGTGTGATTTTTTGCCGGATTTGGGATTTAATTTAGGATTCAATCTTTATCATTTGGAATTGTTTCCTTAGGCTTTATTTGATGTATTTGAGTTGATTTTGGCTAGTTTTGAGACGTTCGGAGGTCACTACACGCGTGATGGTATTTTTGGAGCATCACTTGGCTTGCTCGGTATTGTAATTAACTTGTTCGAGGTAAGTGTTTTGCCTAACTTTGTTGAGGGAATATTTCCTCTTATTTGTCATTGTTTTCTACATGCGGGGGTGATACATATATGAGGTGACGAGCGTATATGTATGTGTCAGGGTTAATCATGCTTGGGAGGTGGATTATGTTACATTTATATTTGTAGAATTTCGTGACCTCTTGTTTCATGCCTCACTTGACTTCAAGATATTAAGAACCTAGTATTAAATGTTAGAATCGAGACTTAGACTATTATAATTTGATCAAATTTGATGGAACTCTGAGAATACATTGATGTGTCTAATTCAGTCATCTCTATGCATAATCATTAATACATTGTTATGGCCGTTATTTTGAGATGCTAGATTCCATACTTGTACTGTTGATAAATTGTGGGATTTGTGGAAATACTTGAATTATGTGTTCCTTGAGGGTTCATTGAATCATTATTGGCTTGGGAATCAGTGATTGAGAATTTTTTTGGAATATTCGTTTGGACACTCTCCTCGATGTTATTTATACTTCATGTCTTGCTATTTTATCGCTATTCATATGCTTGGTAAGGAAGAGTGTAAAGCACGTAGGGTGATGCCGTGCCATTTTATATTCATTATCATAGGAGGAAGAGTGTAAAGCATGAAGGGTGATGCCGTGACATTTTATATTCATTATCATGTGAGGATGCGTGTAAAGCACGAAGGATGATGCCGTGCCATTTTATATTCATTATCATGTGCGGAAGAGTATAAAGCACGAAGGGTGATGGCGTGCCATTTTATATTCATTATCATGTGAGGAAGAGTCTAAAACACGAATGGTGATGCCGTGCCATTTTATATTCATTATCATGTGAGGAAGAGTGTAAAGCACGAAGGGTGATGCCGTGTCATTTTATATTCATTATCATGTGAGGAAGAGTGTAAAGCACGAAGGGTGATGCCGTGTCATTTTATATTCATTATCATGTGAGAATGAGTGTAAAACACGAAGGGTGATGTCGTGCCATTTAATATTTATTATCATGTGAGGAAGAGTGTAAAACACGAAGGGTGATGCCTTGTCATTTCATATAAATTATCATGTGAGGGAAGAATAAACATGAAGGGTGATACCGTGACATATCATGTGAGAGTAAAAGCACGAAGGGTGATGCCGTGCCATTTTATTTATATTGTTATGCTTTTAATATTGTGAGGTCATGGCACGAAGGGTGTTTCCGTGCAGGTGAGGATGAGGGACATGCATTATGATGTGATATGTGTTTTCCAAGTATACATTTCCGCCTTTACCTTAAGCTGTTATTGTAGAAATTATATATTTTCTGTGATTTGTTGTTATTATCCCGTACTTGACCTCTATCTCAATTGTTATTGCGTTGTCCATGTATTTTACTTGCTTAACATACCTATGCCATGCCTATTTCCTGCTTTTAAAATTATACTCATGTCATACCCATTCCATCACACTCTAGTTTAAGTATTCCGTCATGCTAGTCATTCATGCCATTACTTGTTAACTTGTAAAGATCATGTGTTTCCTTCATATTTGTACTTAGGTCTCCAATATGCTAGTTAATTGACGTTGATATCCCTTACTTTCCAATTATTGTTATTACTCACATGCTTTCCGTTTAATTGTTTACTGTTGCCCACATGTATATCCTTGTCCATTGTTGTTACTCGCGTATTTCCTACTTTGAAATTCTTGTTATCGTGTTTCTGTCATATGATTGGTTTTGTTATACGTACATTTGGAAGGATGAGTTGAACGCACGAAGGGTGTTGCCGCGCTAATTGATTTGTTACATAAATTTATTTAAATATGGTGATGATGAGATAGAAGCACGAGGGGTGTTACCATGCCATGTGACTTGATATCTTGGATACACTTCTTATACCAGGAAAGATTGTAAATCTTCTACTGTAATTCCTGCTAGTAATTATTGACTGTCTCACAGAGTTGTATACGGTACTTTTGTCTATTATGTTTGGAATTTCCTATACTGTTAGTCTAATGTACAGGTTATAACAAATAACATCTATTAACTAAAAGCCTCGTCACTACTTTGACGAGGTTAGACAAAATACTTACCAGTACATGGGGTCGGTTGTACTGATACTGCACTTCTACACATTGCGTGCCGATTTTGGAGCAAAGTTGCTGGTGACGTCGGATGCTGATTCAGATGATGTTCGTGCGTTTGGATATAACTGCCACTTGTCCATGGTATCTTAGGTTGTTGCTAATCTGCTTATGTAACCTTCAAGCAGAACGTGTATTTATTTGTATTAGTTTTGAAATTCCAAATCTTAGAAGCTCGTGATTTGTACTACCAGGTCTTGGGTCAATTTGTAAATGTTCAGCTAATTCTTTATTATTTTTCTATAATCTCTTTTGGATTGTATTTTTGGTTAGTTGTCTTACCTAGCAGATCGTCTTAGGTGCCATCACGACTAGTGGTTTTTCGGTCGTGACGACTCCTCATCCTAGTTCTACTCCTGTGCCTGAGCCTGACAATGCCAGCCAAGTGAGTTCTAACGAGGAGATACCTACTGCAACCCATGATTCAACTGAACAGCTTTTCTCTCGAGGGTTTAGTGAAGAAAATATTGGCTTAATTTCCGAGGAAGAGCCTCTTGCCATTTTTCCCGCATCTGCTCCGATGGAACCTCAATTAGCCATACTTGTTGCTATCTCTACTGCTTCAATTGTGACTTTTGTGGCTTCTTCAACTGCCCCTTCTGCAGATCAATCTCAACGGTACAGAGATGATGAAAAGGATTGTTCATAAGGAGCAACTGATGAACGACTATTATACTGAGGCAGATAATTGGAAAGAGCAATTCGAGAGTCTTCAACTTGACATGGAAGTTATAGAAGAAAAGAAATGTACCTTGGAGCAGCATGTAAAAGTTATGGTGGCTGAATTAGCCATTGAAAAGGCTTCATCAAACCAGGCAAGCAAGGATAGAAATCTCCAGGAATCTTCATTTGCTGAGCAACTTTCCCAGGCTTCTGAGGAGATAAGAAGCTTAAAAGATTTAATGAACAGAAGGAAGCTTACTCTGGGGAACTTGTTCAAATGCTCACACAAGCTCAGGAGGATCTTCGTGTGTCCTCTGATTCAATTCTTGGAGAAATCCCTTGCCCCGCTGCAAGCTTCTTATGACGCAGCTTTGAACGAAAGAGATGAAATTGAGCAATAGGAGAAAGATTACAAGGCTCTTGAGGATAAAGCAGCCGTTGACGTAAGTTGGGCTTATTTGTGATGACCCAAAAGGTCATCTTACGTAATTTAAGCTATATCTATGTTCCGAGGCTCCGAGAGCCTCCGTTAGTCTCACCTCGATATGCGTGCACAGCCCGGGCGTGTAGCCGGGAAGCTATTATGTGAAAATTTGATAAAAATGAGTTTTGATAATTAATAAATGAATATAGTTGACTTTGGTCAACATTTCTGGTAAACGGACCCGGACCCGTGATTCGACGGTCCTGGAGGGTCCGTAGGAAAATATGAGACTTGGTCATATGCTCGGAATCGAATTCCGAGGTCCCAAGCCCGAGAAATGAATTTTTAAAAAAAATTGTTTTCTGAAAATAATAAAGGATTTTGAAAATGAATAATTATGTGAAAACCGTGTTGCCGGGCCCGTATTATGGTTCCGGAGCCCGGAACAGGTTTATTATATGTTATGTGACTTATCTGTGAAATTTGGTGTAAAACGGACTTGAAATGACGTGATTCGGATTAAAAATGGGAAATTTAGAAGTTTAAGAAATTTCTAAGAGTTTTGAGGTTTAATTCCGTGTTCTTGATGATATTTTGATGATGTAAAATCTTGAACGAGTACGTAGGATGTATTGGGAGACGTGTGCGTTTTTGGTTTTGAGACCCGAGGGCTCGGGTGAGTTCCGGGTAGCTAACGGTGTGTTAAAGAGTCAAAAATCTGGTGTAAGTTGCTGTTGCTGGTGTTTCAGGTTTTGCTCTATGCGATCGCGTAGGTCTATCTGCGATCGTATAGAGATAGGTGAAGGGCAGTTTAGCACAGTTCGTGATCGCATAGAGTTATAGGATGTCTGGGCAGGGGCTGGCTAGGTACTCTACGCGATCGTAGGGTCTAGTTCGCAATCGCACAAGGTGGGGTCCTTGGGCTATGCGATCGCACTCACATCTTCGCGATCGCAGTGAAGGGGGATCCCAGGCTCTTCTTCGCGATCGCATTCTTTCAGCCGCGATCGTAGTGCATGTGAACCAGACTCTCCGGGATCGCACTCCCATTCCCGCGATCGCAATGTACATTTTCGCCCAGTTATTTAGAAAGTCCAAA
>MDKH01138773.1:0-14008 GCA_005239495.1 Nicotiana undulata
CATTTATCAGGAAACGACTGAGTGTAATTCACAATATATCAAGTGAGGAAACACAGTAAAACACTCCCCCAAGGGGTAAACAGATCAACACTAGGCCCCAAACACGGCTTAAAGCCCAAAAAATATCATAATATATAAATACTAATTAAGCATAAGCTTAAAAATCGGTTTAGCAACTCAATGGTCGCCTAAATACGGAGATATTTCCAAAGTTTCAATCTTTCCAGTTCAAAACCCGTAAAAGGGTGCATAGTCCGCGGTTTCATACCCTCAGGACAGGATTTCAAGACATTACTTACCTCAAAACTAGCCCAGAATTATTCTGCAACATGTTTGCCTCTAGAATCAACCTCTGAAGGCTCCAAATCTACCAAGTTCAGATTTTTATCATAAACATATGCTTAAGGAATAAATTCCCATTGAAAAATATCGAATTTAACTCAAAAATCCGAAACCGGTCTCAAAAATATTTACAGAAAAGTGTTCTTCATCTTCTCACGATTCCCTACATATAAAGAACACCAAAATCGGAGTCCATTTGACCCCTCAAATCGACCCTTAAAGGTCTCATAATATCATGCCCCAAAATCCTATTTTTTTACTGTTTTTCATGAATTAAAGGCTGGGATTATGGTCTATAATCACCCATAAATGAGTTTTAATAATCAAATTGCTTACCTCTGTGATACCCACTGATTTTCTCCTTAAACAATCGCCCAAAAAGCTTCTCCCCGGTCAAAAATTGGAAGAAAACTCGAACTGCTCGTTATATATATACTGTTCACGCGTTTTACTGCTCCCAATGTATTCCTTTTGCAATTCTAATCAATTTAGGCTTTTGGATCACTCAATTTTACCTTATAATGAAGGAGATATGTAGGTTTTAAGATTTGCAAATAGTGCAGGTTTTTAATACGTCCTCATGGGCAATTTCGTCATTAACCTGAAAGATCTGGGCAACCTTGGTAAAATGGCCATAAAACCCTCATACGATGTCCAAATTCGACGATTCTTTTTGCTACGGGTCCATAATTACGATACAGATCTAATGCTTCTTTCAAAATAGTAATCGGAGCTCATTTGTTCAATATGATATCATTTATGCTTGAGAAACGACGCCGAAGCATAAGAAAAACGAGCACAACGCAGCCCAAACCTATCCAAAACTCACCCGAGCTCCTTGGGACCCCGTATGATCATACTAAAAAGTCCCATTACATAACTTGAACTAGTCGAACCTTCAGAACACCCAAACCAACACCAAAAGACCAGATCTATGTCGAATTCAAGCCTAAGAACTTCTAAATCTCCAACTTTCGCCAATTCAAGCCTAATTCTACATCGGACAACACAAAATTATTCTGAACACACTCCTAAGTTCCAAATCACCTAACGAAGCTATCTGAGCCATAAAATCCTCATTCCAAGGTCGTTTACCAATAAGTCAACTCTCAGTTGTCTTTTCCAACAACAAAGCTATTTTTAGAGACTAAATGTCTCAATTCTCACTACAGCCATTCTGAACCCGAGCCAACTGACTCTAACACATCATAAGCAGTATAACCAACCCATCACATGGCAATAACAACAATAATAATGTAAATTCTACGGAACGACCGACCGGGTTGTTACACACTTACATTTCCAAGATGGAATAGACAAAGAGACACGCATTAATTATTTTAGAACTTCACGACATAATATTCATAAATGTCCTAATTTGTTGAAGGATAAAAATGATATTCAGGACATATTTCTGAAATGTCCTGAACTTCTGAAAATCTAGACACTAAACTGAGATTTCCAGAATTAAGGACATTTTAGAAATTTATGTCCTTAATATTAGATTCATACTTCAAACTTTCAGTATGTTTCAAAAAATTATGTACTGAAATTTAGTTGTACCAATATCATTTTCAAAATAAGATATAGCAAGCTGCAGGCGTCAAGTTTTACAAAGAAAAGGACTTTCTTGTTTACTTATGGCAAGGGTATAATCCTATAAACAATAATTGGTCCAACAAAGGAAACTTAAACTTCCAACAAAAGAAAAGGAAACAAAGAGCCCGTAAGCACAAAGAAACTTTGAAAATCCAAGGAATATATTTATATAACCATCTGCTAAAGCTTACTTGCTCAAATAAAAACAATCTAAATGAATCTATTTTATAGTAAAAATTTAAAAGACTATATAAACAAAAGTGGATATATCTATAATTCTCTATGCTTCCTTGAAAATGGGTGGACTGCCGGAGAATATATACAAGATGTTCTATTATTACCAATTCTTCTGTAATAACCATATTTGAACGTTATTTTTGATGATTTGGTAGCTGGAATATGTCTTTTCTTCTGCCTTCTACCTGGCGGGACCTTGGAATCTGGAGGTTTAATAATTTGTGACTTAATACTCTCTAGTACAATCCAAGAATCCATATGTCCTACAGGATGTATTTGTCTTTCATGTGATTTCAGCCAAGATTCCTTTTAAGTACCAGTTCGAGCAGAAATTGGACTTCTTGATGCTTCTCTTCTCGATAGTTACAATTGCATGTATACATGGTAATTCATGAAATTGAAACTTGAAACCATCACATGTTCTTTTTTTAAAATCAACCAAGAAAGTATTTCCTTCTTCCTCGGCTCTAAAACACCATGAATCGACATGGAAGACCTTCAAAGTTGAAAAACTACAAGTTAGTACATTATGTTAAATTATCATTAAAATAATAATCTAAGGTAAGAACATAATACTTACATTTAATGTAAAAGATAAATCTATCTTTTTCTTCAATTCCTTTTCTACCCAACATGAAACATTATAAAAAGTTCCTTCCGCTTCATTTCTTCTTTCATAAAACAAACGTTGTAGCTTCACTTGGATGAAATCCATCATTCTCAATATAGGAAGCCCCTTACTTCTAATGGCACAAAATTCATTGACTCAACTATGTTTGTTGTGAGCATGTCATATATTCATCGTAGACAACAAGAATGCACCCACCTTTCCGGTGGTTCTTCCATCAAGTAGTCAAAAGTCTTCTTATCAACTTTTGTTATCTCTGACGTGTAAGGATCAAATTCTTTGCGCCTATATACTCTTGAGGCACTTTGAAAAAGTTCTATGACCTAACTTTTCACTTTCCTTCACTTTAGGTTCTGCTTCAAATGATAGATACAAATCCCATGGTGGATTTGAGGATATACCTTTGCGATGCCATGTGCAATAGATTGATGCCTATTTGATTAAAAAAATTAAATTATCACGGCTCCCAAAGCATTGTGAAGATCTCTAGTTCCACTTATAGGTGATGTTCTATTTCAGATTCTGCAATCCCAAAGGCTAGTGGGAATATTTTATTATTTGCATCCTTTGTAACTAAAATATTAAAACACCACGATATTGTGACTTCAAAAAGGTTGCATCAAAACCAATCACCGGTTTACAATGATTCCAACAAGGTATTGATGATCCATATGCATAAAACAGCTAAAGAAACCTGAAAAAATAAACCAAAATTCAGTACTACTATAAACATATAGGACTGCACACATCAAAGTTAAGGACACCATGTCCTTAACATTTACACTGCACACATCAAGGTTAGGACACCATGTCCTTAATATTTATATTGCACACATCAAAGTTAAGGACATCATGTCCTTAACACTGCACTGCAAACATCAAAATTAAGGACACCATGTCCTTAACATTTACACTACACATATCAAAGTTAAGGACACCATGTCCTTAACATTTACACTGCACACATAAAAGTTGAGGATACCATGTCCTTAACATTGACACTGCACACATCAAAGTTAAGGACGTGATGTCTACACTTTAAAACAAACTAATAAACTCTTTTTGATTGCTTACATATTTCTTCCGTGTGTCTTTATGTTAGTGTATGTTCCCTGGGTTTTACTTTTCATCATATACAAGTAAGAAGGAAACAATTCATAATTCTTTTCGGGAGTTTCTCTTATTAAAGTTGAAGCACGTTGAATAGCATGCCACGCCTTGTGATACCCAATGTCTAGTCCATAATATTTTTGCATTTCGTCCATGACAAAGGCTAGTGTAACTTCAAACCTTGGATATCGAAGATTGTCAATAATGTAACCACTAATCAACTTTGAAGTTGCATGCCTTTGATCAGCTTTCATAGTGTTAATTGACCAGTCATGTTATTTCTCAACCTTTACTATCATGAATAGTGTTGAATCTTTAATTCTGAAAGCACGCATACACCACCCACACTTTTTATCATTGCATTTCAAAGAATATCTTGTTGAGCTTGATCTAACAACCTTAAATTCGAAATGACCTTTAATTGCTATATTCGAAAAACAGTTAATTATACTCTTCTTTTTGTCAAATATTGATCCCACTTTTATTTCATCTAAAGAAGCATTTTCTCTCAATATTGTAGTTGGGGTTCTTTTTGTTTCGTCTTTGACCTTCATCTAGTTAGCTGAGTAGAGGTTTATTCAGCAACTTCTTCATTTACTGGTGCACTCTCTAAGACTGGAATACCCAAAGCTTGTTGGTTGTCAATCTCTTTAATGCTTTGTCCTTCCGCTTGAATGCAATTAAATTTTTGAAGCACCTCTTCAATTATTGGTTCAGGTTCAACCACATCTATTTCCATTATCTGTTGGCATTTTTCTTGATAGTCTTGTTTAGTTTCTATGTTGACATGTTCAAAGGTTCTTGTAGATCCAAAAACCCTTTCCGAAACGTCAACAATGAAACGACAACCGTTGAAGAGTGAATGACTTTTTAGTAACTCTATACATGTGTGAAGATCTAAATCTTTGGGTACAAGAATTCCCTTGCTTGTTCTCAAGTTGATATCAAACCATATCTGTCACGACCCAAAATCTATAAGGCCGTGATGGCGCCGGACACCACTGTCAGGCAAGCCAATCATTAAATGGTTAAGTTAAATTTTCTGTTTTAGCATTTTTGAAGTCATTACCTTTCACTTCATTACATAATAACTGAATAAAATCTGCTAAGTAAAGACGTTAGTCTAATATTCCATTTTAAACAATACATCCCAAACACATCCCAGAACCCGGTGAAGAAAGTGCATGAGAAAATTTCTAAGAATTTAACAGATACTACAATGCTTAATTGGACAAGAAATTTAAAATAAAAATAAATACAGCTAAGGGAGACTCTGTCAGCTACGAATTGCCTCCGGATGATGCAGCACGCCTCAGTCTTCAAGCTAGCCACATCGCTGTGAAAGTAACTGTGTAATAAAAATGCACAGCAAGTGTAGCATGAGTACGAAAATAGCGTGTACTCAGTAAGTATCCCGCCTAACCTCAGAGAGGTAGTTACGAGAGATCGAATTAGACACTTGCTAGAAGTCAATTTAGTATAGTCAAGTGAGACACTAAGCGGGAATATCATAGGCAATCTAATAAAATCAGGAAAAAGTAATATCAACTTCTTTCACATTTAACACTTTAAATCCTCGTCATTTCAGTTGGCAATTTAAAACTTCATAGGCCAATAAACAGGTAATAATTACAGAAAATACGCAGCAATTATCATGCGCAAGAAATGCCGAGGGTCGAACGGCGCGGACCAACAATAATAAAATGTGCATTGCCGAGGGTCGAACGACTCGAACCATATATGCATCTATTTCCCCTGCTCGCGAATCATACATGCGACTCAGGTACTCATATATACACATATTCACATAATAAATCCGCATTTTCATCAAGAAACCAGTTTCTCAAGGAAACGATAAAATTCTCTTTAACTGAACATGAGGATAGTATTTAAATCATTTCTGGAATTCACATGCCGAGTTTAATAATGTTTAAATATTATAACTTTGTTAGGAACACAATTATCCACGGAAGAATCAATTTTCTTCTAAATGATTAAGAGAAGTAAACTCTAAACTTATTAGGTAGTAAATTACTAATTCTTTAGTATTAACAATCTAATATTATTAGAAAAATCACAAGTACAACACGTAAGGCATGCTAGTGGGTCCTAGACTACCCGGACACAAGCATAATAGTAGCTACGCACGAACTCCCGTCACCTCGTACGTACGTATCCCCCGAAAATAGTAGCCCATAATTAATTAGTTCAACTATGGGGACAATTCCCCCTCACAAAGTTAGAAAGGAGACTTACCTCGCTCTGAAATTTCATAACCGGCTTCCAAGCCCTTTCGACGACTCAAATTGATGCACAACGCCCCAAAACTACCAAATAACATGCAAACCAATGAAAATTCACTCTAATACTTATAACAATTCAAATTATATAAATTCCAAACTCCGCCCGAAAAGTTACCAAAATGCCCTCGGGCCCCCGTGTCCGGATTCCAAAATGTCTCGAAGATAAACTCTATCCATAGTCTTACTAGCTCAAATATACAATTTACTCAAATTTCCATGCTCAATTTCGTGGTAAAAATCCAAAATACTAATTTCTAGGTTTTCTTCCAAATTCCATAAGTTTCACAATTTGTTACACTTAAATCCAAATCTAAATCATGTATTTAACTTGAAATGAGTTGGAACCACTTACCTTGTGATCCATGAAGAAAATCTACCCTTGAAGCTCCCCACAATCGCCCATACCAAATGAAAAATGGGAGAAAAATGGCCAAATTCCCGTTTTAAAAACAATTTGCCCAGGCCCGAATTCCGCACCTGCGGTCTCCTTCTCGCACCTGCGGCCTCAGCCAAGCCAGCCCAATTCTCGCATCTGCAGCGCCAAGCCGCTCCTGCGGTTGGCACCTGCGGCCAAATCCTCGCAGGTGCGGTCGCACCAGACACCAGCAACTTCAACCCCTTTTTCAACTTCAAACTTGATCCGTTAACCACTCGAAATCCACTCGAGGCCCTCGGGACCCCGTCAAATTGGACCAACCTGTTCCAAAACATAATGCGGACTTGCTCGAGGCCTTAAATCATATCAAATAACATCGAAACAACGAATCGCTCCCCAATTCTATCTTTATGAACTTAGAAATTTCAACTTCTACATCCGACGCCGAAGCCTATCAAATCTTGCCCGATTGACCCCAAATTTTGCACACAAATAATATTCGTCATTATGGACCTGCTCCAACTTTCGAAATCGCATTCCGACCCCGAATGCACTTCAAAATAACCTACAGACATCCGAATTCACTTCCGATCGCGCTCCCAACTCCCGAATCGCCATACGGAGCTATTCCCAGACTCGGAATCCCACACGGACATTTATAACACTGAAATGCCTTTCAACCCAAATTTATGAAATTCTTCTAAAATGCTATCTTCCATAATATGCGCTGAAACGCTCCCGGGTTCTCAGACTCCCGATCCGAACATACGCCCAAGTCCGAAATCATCATGCGAACCTGCTGGAACCTTCAAATCCTGATTCGGAGGTCGTTTACTCAAAATTCCAATCTTAGCTGATTCATCCAACTTAAGGCTTCCGAAATGAGAATTGTCTTTCTAAATTGACTCCAAAACTTCCTGAAATTCAGTTCCGACCATACCTACAAGTCATAATACTTGAAATGAAGTTGCTAATGACCTCAAACTGCTGAACGACGCGCTAGAGCTCAAAACGGACGGTAGGGTCGTTACAATATCATTGCGTCAAACTTGTCTCTATCCAATTCAATAACTTTAAAGACCTGGTTGACAAAATCTTCAAATCAAATTGCCTCAAGTACTAAAACAAGCTTTGTTTGATGATCCAGATACTTATAATATGTGGTCCATCTTCCATTGAAAGCAACTATAATACATATTGTATCCATCCTGCAAGTCAACAAAAGGAGAAATCCAGGTCAGTATCTCCTTAATATTTACACAGTAGTCATGAAATGAAGGACACGATGTCCTAAACTTTATCAACACAAGTTGCAAATACAGGACACTTTATCCTTAATATTTACACAACTATCATGAAGTTAAAGACATGATGTCCTAAACTTTATCAATACAAGTTGCAAATACATGACACTTTGTCCTTAATATTTTAAATAGCAGTCATGAAGTTAAGGACACGATGTCCTAAACTTTATCAATACAAGTTGAAAATACAGGACACTTTGTCCTTAATATTTACACAACAATCATGAAGTTAAGGACACGATGTCCTGAACTTTATCAATACAAGTTGCAAATACAGGACACTTTATCCTTAATATTTACACAACAATCATGAAGTTAAGGACACGATGTCCTGAACTTTATCAATACAAGTTG
Source organism: Nicotiana undulata (assembly GCA_005239495.1). Taxonomy (NCBI): domain Eukaryota; kingdom Viridiplantae; phylum Streptophyta; class Magnoliopsida; order Solanales; family Solanaceae; genus Nicotiana; species Nicotiana undulata. The sequence continues at coordinate 8,254 of MDKH01138773.1, forward strand.
CAAATACAGGACACTTTATCCTTAATATTTACACAACAATCATAAAGATAAGGACACGGTGTCCTAAACTTTATCAATACAAGTTGTAGATACATGATACTTTACCAATGCAATCCAGAAAAGGAAAATAAAAATATCAAATCTCTTGCATCTTATTCTCCAGCAACCAAATAAAAATCCACATAAACTCACAAAAGCATATAGAGATATCTGAAATTTTAGAACTTATTATAATTTTATGGTGAAATGTTGGACGAGAAAGTTGAATTCTCTAGTTTGAAATATGATGATAAAGGAGGAGAAAACCTTTTGTAATTTGGACGATCAAAGTTTGAGCGAAGGTTTCCCTCAACTCTTTGCATGTAAATAAGCTGAGCGAAGGAGCGTAGGTTTCAGCAAAACTATTACAGTATAGGGGTATTTTCGTCTGGGCCGGTAAAAGTTTATTAAAGCAGTGGCTAAAGACTAAAGATATTTTAAATAATGGCTTAAAATTAAATACATCTCTTATTAGTGGCTAACTATGCACTCCTCTCCCCCCCCCCCCCCCCCCCCCCTATTTTGAGGAATGTTACTCACAGATTAGCCATTACTTATTTTGTCATGAAATTTTGAATTAAAAATCTTAATTTTAGGACAATTCAAGACATGTTTATCAAAAAAATTGAACTGAAAAACTAAAATTCAAAATGAATTAGCTAAATCCTAAATATCCTCCCTTTAGAGTGGCCACCTAATTCCATTTCTACGATGAACAGTACTGGGGGTGATATCGTGGTTTGATTCTAATATATTGTTTCTTAAAAACTAAACTAATTTTCGGATGACCCAAAGGGTCGTCTTATGAATTAAGACACTATTCTGGGTTCATTAGCCTTAAAAAGACTAATTTTAATTACCTCAATTTGTGTGCGCAGTCCGAGCGTGAATCTGGAAAGCTTTTATGTGAAAATATAAGAAATAATAATTTTTAGAGTTAAAATTTGGTTTTAGTTGACTTTGGTCAATTTTTTGAGTAAACGGACCTAGATTTGTGTTTCGAGGATCCCGGGAGGTCCGCAGTAAAATATGGGACTTGGGCGTATGCCCGGAATTGAATTTTGAGGTCCTTAGCCTTAGAAAATAATTTTTGAAGAAAATTATTGTGCTGGTTTTTACAGAAAATAAAGAAATGAATTAATGTGTGACATTGTTGGTATCGGTCCCATATTTTGGTTTCGGAGCCCGGTACATGTTTGTTATGATATTTAAGTCCTATCTGTGAAATTTGGCGAGAATCGGAATTGATTTGATGTGATTCAGACGTCCAGTTGAAAAGTTAGAAAATTTGAGTGTTCTTGAGAAATCATGAGTTTTGAGGTTAAATTTGTAGTTGTTGATGTTATTTTGATGATTTGGTCGCACGAGCAAGTCTGTATGATGTTTTTAGACTAGTGTGCATGTTTGGTTTGGAGCCCCGAGGGCTCCGGTGAGTTTCGGGTAGGCTACGGAGTGGTTAGACATAGAAAAAATTGCACAGCTGATATCTGGTGTGGCACATGTCTCTGATCTCGCAAATGCGAGATCAGACTTCGCAATTGCGAAGCAGACAAACCTGGGAAATGCGACACATTTCATCGCAAATGCGAACCTCCTTGGGAAGCCCATGATCGCAAATGCGAACAACTCTTCGATTTTGCGAAGGGCCTAGAAGTCGCCAATGCGAGGCAGCCGGATTTTCAAAGTGATCGCCAATGCGATAACCGCAGCCAGTTAAAACAGATTTTCGACGGGTTTTTCACCCATCTTTCAATTCTGTCAAACCCTTAACCTCCATAGGTGATTTTCCAAAGACCCAAACTTCTCCAAATAATTCGTAAGTGATCTCTAACTAATTTCTATCAATCCTTAACAACTTTTAACTAGATTGCAACCTAGAATCTAGATCTTTCATGGTAAAAATTGGGAATTAATTTTGGGTAGAAGTTGGAATTTCAAAATTTGGGAATTTAGACCTCGAATTGAGGTCGGATTCCAAAATCAATTGTATATCCGGGCTCGAAGGAGAATGAATAAATGGGTTTTGGTCCGAACCTCAAGTTTAGACCAAGTGGGTCGGGGGTCGATTTTCATATTTTGTTGGAAAAACTTAGGAAAACCATGATTTTTCATTAAAAATAGCACCTTTAGCACTAATTAATGATGCTAAACCAATTATGATTAGATACGAGTGAGTTGATGGCCAATTCTAAAGGAAAAGCAGTGCTTGAGCAGTGAGTGGCCTGCGAATTCGAGGTAAGTGTTGTGTCTAACCTTAGCTTGAGGGAATAAGTATTGTGTGACTACTTGTTACCTGTTTTGTTGCTAAATCCAATGTATAGGGGAGGTGACGAGTACCTATACGCTGTGGTCAGGTCATAACATGCGAGTGAAAGTTAAATCTTGTTATTTTGGTTGTTTTAAAGCCTATTGCTTATGATTATTGTTGTTATTGAAATATTGAATGGTTAGTATCCGGTTCCACCGAGATGGATAATATTGTGAATACTATGTTGGTATTTTAACTGATAAATGGCGATAGAAACTATGATGAAACACTGGTTTCTTGTGAAATTCTTTGTGAATATTGAATTGAGATTGAAATGGTAAATGATGAGAGAACCTATGGTGAAATATTTATTTCCTGTGAAATCCGTCTTTGTATGTTGTTAATGATTCTGTGATTGGTGAGGAAGAGTGTAAAGCACGAAGGATGATACCGTGCATGGTTCACTTATATTATATTGTGGGGAAGAGTGTAAAGCACGAAGGGTGTTGTCGTGCATGAATTATCCATATTGTGAGGATGAGAGTAGAAGCACGAAGGGTGATGCCGTGCATTTTATTTATAGTATGGTGAGGTTGAGAGTAAAAGTACGAAGGGTGATGCCGTACAACTTCCGTTTCTACTTTAATTGTTCAATTTAGTTGGTTTGTCATTGTTTATATCTGTTTTTTCGTTGTTTCAATCCTTATGATAAGATTCCCCACAACATGACCCCTTCCCATTGTTTGTTATTTGTAAACTCGTTACATGTTGTTACTTCTACTAGCATGTTTATATATGTCCATGTTTTATGTGGTGTCCTGTCCTAGCCTCGTCACTACTTTGTTGAGGTTAGGCTCGACACTTACTCAGTACATGGGGTCAGTTGTTCTGATACTACACTATGCACTTCTTGTGCAGATCCAGGTACCGGCTAGAGTTAGGTGAAAGTAGTAGTTGAGCATTCACACGGAGACACGAGGTAGATCTGTTGGCGTCCGCAGATTCTTGGAGCCTTCCCTTTATTATTTAGATACTGTTTTATTTCATTCAAAACAGAGATATATTTCTTTCAACCCAGTTAATTGTAGTATTCTTTAGTAGTTCGTGAATTGTGATACCAGACTCTGGGTAGTTTTATGGTTAGTATTAGCTCGTGGTTCGTTTATTATTTTGAATACTATTCATGATATTAATTATTGGAAAGTATTAGATTTCCTTTCTATTTTAAAAATGTTCTATTGTGTTTAAGTAACTTTTAAGGGAAATGGTTAATTAAGTTCTAACATTGTCTTGCTTAGCAAGTGTGCTGTTAGGCGCCATCACAATCCCGAGGGTTGGAATTCGGGTAGTGAAAAATTTATATTTTTTTACCCTTAAAATTGGATAACAATTAAATTTGTAAGTGCCTTTAAGGATATGTGATTTTACTTGGCACAAACTGAGAAATATGAGAGCTGATGTTAGAAATTAGTTGTTAAATAAAGAAAACCAAGTGTATAATTGAAAAGGATGAACTGAACATGAGAGTAAGAATGCTTAAGAGAGAAAATGTTATATATTTCTTTGTTATGCATGAACATGATGATTAAAAATGATTGGAACCCTCTTTATATAGTAGGAAAATTCTACTTATGGTACAATTCTAACTACAGAAGGAAATCTTGTGATTGTCTAAATAACCTGTCACGATTTGATACGTGCCGAGATTCCCGCCACGATACTTGCTCGATTAAAGGATATCACAACCTTCCGGTATTCGACTCAGAAGGCTTTCTTCAGTCTCGCTCGAGGCCTATCACGTTCGGTCTCAATTTTGGCTGGTCTCGATCTCAATTGGTCCTCGAATACGAGCTTGGTAATGTATCTCCATGTTATGATCTAATATAACACGGGACCGAACCTTGGCCTGCCATCCTGGTCTCGATTAACCATACAAAATTGGGCGATCCCGGTTTTTACCGTGTACAGATAATCCCCTCATTTCTCATAAATACGATAATGAGAAACGACATGAATTCTCGAGCTTCATCTCTACGACTGATAACATCATTGACTAGATCGATCATGATGTAAGCAACGAAACGTCCCATTGAGTTAGTAACCAAGGCATTAAATGCATGTCAGGCGTCGGTCGGCCACTAGGTGACTTTGAACCGCCGCCTTCACCTTATAAAACTATGAATGTTCCTTTATTCAAACCTTTACAACCATCACCTTCCCTGCTTTTGCTCTCAAAGGGTTGTTGCTTCTCACTTCTCATACTTAATTTACCTCTACCAATTACTTTACTTTCTTCTTTTCACAAATGGCTAAGACTTCTAAAAAAAGTGCCACAAAAAGAGGCTCCGACTTCATCGCACTCCGCTAGCGATGCATCTGCAGCGGAGTCCCACCCTGAGGAATATGTTCCGACAGGGTGCCTGATAGTTGTCGACTTCAAGATAGAAAATACCCCCTTGGTGCAGGGCTGGAGCGAACTGATGTCAAGGTACATCTGCACCATCACCGAAGGCCTCCTCAACAAAGTTAAAGAGAAGTGCAATTGGGTAAACAAGGACGTGGTCGTTCCCTCTGCTGGGGAATTGATCACCATATACGTAGAGGGGTATCTAAGTGTTTACACTTACCCTTTTATGTTTAGCCCCCTGGACCCTGTAATAATTGCCTTCTGCAAAAGGTACAATGTTACCCTGGGCCAGATTCACCCCTCATTTTGGAGGATCATCGTCCTCCTCCTATTCTTCAGAAGAAGAATTGACAGTTGCTCATTTACTCTCGATCATCTAATACGTCTCTACAGTCCCTGGATCTATCGAGGACAAATTAAGCTTTCTCGTCGAGCCAGCAAAGCCCCATTCTCGAGTCTTGACGATACCCGCGATCGAGGCTGAATGGGCAAGTTTGTCCTAATAAGGACATCGTACTTGATCCCCACCGAAGATATGATGTTCCTGGAAAGCTGGAACTTTAATCGTAAGTGTTTCTGCTTTGAGTGCTTGTTTTCCCATTCTTACTTCTTTCAATCTTTGCTTACTTTTATTTTGTTATTGTAGCCGTGGACCAAGTGCCGGACCCGGTTCTGGAATTAAAAATGTGGGTCGAGAGTCTAGTGTCTCAGAGGCCCTACTCTGAACGGGCTTGGATGGAGCTTTCCAAAGGTTGATGGGAGGCTCGTAACCACAATTAGCTTCCGCTTCTTACTTGTTAACTATTTTAGTATTTCTTAAACTAAATTGCTTCCCTTTCTTCGCAGGTCTCGAGAAGGATGTCCCGATGAGGCCTCCTTCTGACGACGAGGAAGTCCACTCTTAACCACCAACTCCAAAGCCGGTTAAGGATAAAACAAGAAAAAGGGCCTCGTCTCACGACCCCAAATCCTAACAGGTCGTGATGGCGTCTATCGTAGAACTAGGCTAGCCAACCATCACCTTACTGCACTTTTGTTCAATTATAATAGTTCACAATTAA
>ML291960.1:0-13313 GCA_005239495.1 Nicotiana undulata
TTTGATTTCCATCACCATCAGAGCCCCATTCTATGGGATGATCAATTCTCATATGTCTAGTAATAGTCCCAGTCCCCCCCTAAATTTCTTCCAGTCAGATGTTTAAAATCAATTTTACAAAGTTTGCACATAACTCTGTCAGTACCTTCAATTACCGCAAAAAACATTCCAACCTTACTTCTTTTTCTACGATTACTAGTCGGAGCCACAGGTGGTCTACTACTAGTGCCACGACCACCACCCCTTGTAGCAACTCCAACACTATCAGCTCCAGCACTACTAGGTGTAACTGGTATCTCATCTTCCATTTCTAATTCATTATCTTCTATTCCAAAATCTTCTTGTAATTGTTCATAATCTATATTATCATTAGGCGAAGTTTCGGAAACATGTGTAAATGGGATATTACTATTACTACCAGATGTTGAAGGACTACCTCTTCTTTTATTTCCCCTACTAGTAACTTTTTTACACGCTCTTTTAGCAGCATTAAACATATTGTAAAATTTAAGTATAAGCAAAAATTAAATATGCAAATAAAATAATAAATAAGAGAAAGAGTTGGAGAGAGTGCACCGAATTCGGCAGTAAATTGAGCACTTGATGATTACGCAACTCCAAATCAAACGTCAAGCAAGTATTTCAATTTTGAAGTTCAATTGTTCAAACTTCAAAATCCGAATGATAAAACACGATAAATTAAATTCCAAATAAAAGAGCCAAATAAAATTAGAAGACATAATGAAGACTTGAAGTCTTGAAAATTGGAGAATGACAGAATGAGAGAAATTGAGATTGAGAAATGATAGTTGAGCGAAGAAATGAAGAAGAGGGGGGGTTATTTATAGTTTTAGAGAAGGTTAATTTTGTAAATTGAAAATAGGTTAATTTTTAAAGAAAAAAGGGGCTATTTTTGCAAATTACCCATTGGGCAACGGATCCCTGCCATGGGTGACCGTTGCCAACGGCTAGTGGGCCCCACAAGATTTTTAAAATAAAAAAAAACAAAATTTTTTTTTGACCGTTGAACCGGTCTGGTCCGGGCCGGTTAAACCGGTTCAAGCACTGTTCATATGAACCGGGTTGGACCGGTCCGGTTACCCGTTTAAAAAAAAATAAACGTTTCAACCCCCCTAACCCCTTAACCCAGTCCCCTATGAACCAGGCCGGTCCGGTCCCGGTTTGAACCGATCTGGGCCGGTCCGGTGATGGGTTAACCCGGCCTGTTAGCCACCTCTACAACAAGCACACTCATACATTGCACACTCTACACTTACCAGTACAACTCCATCATTCAATGAACTCCACTATCCGTGAAGTACATTACAACTTGTATCAAAGAAATTTCCATCACTCGAGTCATTCCTAGACTCCACCTCTGCAGGTCATAACTGATTCACCAATATACCTCACACCGAAACCAGTACAACACATAATCGTGTAATCAACTTATCATTAACGGGCTCCCCCACTTGGCTCAAATCCATTGGACCGGTAGAAGTTGGAAGTGTTCTATCCCGAACTATTGGGGTCCAAGAGGGGGATTCAGTTGAAATCCCCGAGCCGACTGAAATCGAAGGCGCTTGGGTGAGAAGGCAGCGGAAGTAGTTGTGGAGGCCGGGCTCGAGGCTCCTCGAGACAGAGAGAACGCCCCAACAGACCCACTTGGGGCAATAGAAATTGGACACTCCCCATCATTTCCTTTGTTGCCCGAGGAAATTATTCGAGATGCTCGAGCCGTAAAGACTTCTCACGTAGAAGGAATCCATGGAGAGGAGGACCCTTTCCGTGGTTATTTTGCTGGGTTTTTGTGATATCGCTGGTCTGAGAGACTTTGAGGTACCGAGGAAGAGATCGGGCGAAGCTTCCTCGAGTTTCAGACTGACCAACCAGTTTTTGGACCATAGTGCCGATCCCCGGTGCAAACGAACGATCATCATCTCTCTCCCGGAGGATGCACGAGTTTTCGCAGCCCCCGTAGGGGTGGCTAGTTATCTTTGGATTTTGGTTACGGAGGAATACCAAGCTCTGATGGACGAGGTGTAAGCACCTTGTCTTTTTAACGAGGCTCAAAAAGCTCTGAACTTAGTAATCACTTACTCCCTTAGTCAATATCCATCTTTATACTTGAGTTTTTCTCTTCTCGTATAACTATTTCTTTTCTGTTGTATAGGCATCGGTGCTTCATCACGAAGCTTTCTTTCGATCTTGAGAGGAGCTGAGCCGATATAAGGCCGAAATCAGAGGGCTTACTGAGGAGAAGACGCCTTCAAACTTCTTAGCGAGCAAAGAGAAGAGGAAATAAAGGGCCTTCGTGCTGAGTTAGAGGCGGCTCAGAAAAAGCAAACTCACCTGGCCGAGCAGGTAAAAACAATCTTAGACGTTAATGACACTAATTCGAGCATGTTGTCTAATAGTTCAATCCCACAGGTCCAACAAAAGCTTGATATAATCGGGCTTCTTCGTGAGGAAGTGGATGCTGTGAGGGCGAAGACCATGGCATGGAAGAAAAACATGGACCGACTTGCCAAGGAAAAGGAGGCTGCCCGAGCTCAATTGTCCTCGGCTGAAAGCCAAGTCCAAAGCATGAACAAGAAGAACTTGGTGCAAGACAAGAAAATTTAGGAGTTCCAGTCTCCGTTGGTTTCAGCAACCTCTGATCGAGAGAAGTTGGTCAAAGAATTTACAGTGGCAAAATCTGAGGCTGAAACGGCTGAGGCAATTATGGTCGTCTATTGATCCGACGCTGAAGCCGCTCAAGCTTGAGCAAAGGAAGTTGCTGAAGTTGCTCAGGTTCTATCTTATTGGATTACTGAGCATGCCAAATGCCAGTCTTGAATGGAGACTCTCGAGGAGATCCACGCTCGTGGCTTCGATCTTACTGCCGAGATCGAAGCTGAATCTAAAGCGTTGGCCTCTCTCGATGATGACAGTTTCAGGAGCATAAGCGGGTCCGAGAGTGGAGAATACCCCGATGGTGAAGATGTTACTCCTGGAGAAGACTAGGCCCTTAGGAACTGTGTCTTTCCTTTATGCTTCTTTTTTGCATTTTTGTGCAGATTTCAGATCGGGCCATGCTGCCCTTGTAAATAACCTCTTGACATATAAAAAAAATTCTCCATTTCCGTCTTTTGCAATTTGTTTCATTTCTTCCTTATGAAATTTTGCTTCATTTCCGCCTTATGAAATTATATTATAAGGTCTGGGGTTTAGGCGAAACCGAACTAGCATAGATTTTACTATCGAGTGAGAGCTTGCTCGAACTCGAGGTGAGGTAACCCTTAGGTTTTTATTTGAGCGAGGAATGTCTCTCGAACTCAAAGAAAAAAGGATCCCTTAGGATTTTGTACTAGGCCGATACGACCTTTGTAAAAAAGAAATATTTATGGCTTTCTCTCCCTTTTCGACTTGGAAAAGTTTCCTATCATTTGTATTTATAAGATCTGTAATTCCTTAGCATGAAATAAGGAATTGTTCGATAGTTCAAACAATTTTTTACTTATTAGAATTTTCAAGGCTTGATATTATTGAGGCCCTTTATGATTTTCCCGAAAGTATCCTTTTTAACCGATTTATGAAAAAATTCGAAGGCCTGTTTTATTATGGAATTCAGACGTCTCCGAACAGTGTTAATTTGGTCGTAGCCTTTTTAATTCGGGACGTGCCTCTTGGGATTATTTTCCCGTTTCACTTTGAGCTTGACCGAAGTGTCAGTACCCAAGTGGGGTGGCCGTGGCCTATAAAAATTGAGGGTTACCTTTAAGGTCTTATGATTTCGAGGTTTTAATAATTTGATCTTGTCTATTTTTCAGATGGCAGTCCCCAAGTATGGGGGGTAGTTGTTCGAACTTCTGTTATGGTCGGCCCTTAAGCCTTTTTACACAATAGATCAAGAGTATGAAATTGTAAAGTAGAAAATTTTTCTAAGGCATGAGATATCGGCAAGGAAAAAAATACTTCTCTTAATAAATGGTTATACATGCGTACATGTTTGGTGTCAGGGCTCGAGCAACCTATATGGGCACGGTTCATTGGACAGTTTGGCCCTTACAAAATTTAACTATCGAGACCCCGTTGTCACGAAGTAATTTCCTTGCAACAAAATTGACATTCGAGGGTAATGCCCCAGTATTTGAGGTCGATTGTAAAGAAACCCTGAATACTGTTGAATTTTTATAAGTTAGCACAATCAATGGTTGCCTCGTTAAAAACCTCGCCTAAAAACCCATTTGGGACATAATCAGTCTAAGGAAAAAAGAGTGCAACACGTGCTTTCAGACCTAAAGACTTCGTGTTGAAGAATCCATCGTCGTTCCTGATCGAACACCTGGAATGGTTAGTTTAAAATATAAATGAAAATAGAAGGGTCGTACCTTAGCAGTAGTATTGTTTTAGGAGTGATACGTTCCAATTGTTCTGTAATTGTTCTCTATTCATCGTATCGAGCTTGTAGGATCCTTTTCCGATAATGTCGAGGACTTGATACGCTCCCTCCAAATTTGGACCCAGTTTTCCTTCATTTGGATTTCGGGTGTTGAGGGTGACTTTTCTTAGCACCAAGTCTTCGATGTCAATATGTCAAAGATTGGCTCTTAGATTGTAGTACCTTTCGATCCGTTGTTTTTGTGCGGCAATCGAACGAGGGCGGCTTCGCGTCTTTCGTCCAACAACTCTAGGCTCGTAATCATGGCCTCGTGATTTGATTCTTCTGTTGCATATCAGAACCTGAGGCAAGGTTCCCTGACCTCGACTTCGATAAGAGCTTCAACACCATAGACGAAAGAGAACAACGTTACCCCCATACTATACTTCGACGTCGTGTCGTACGCCCAAAGAACCCCGGGTAGTATCTCTCTCCACTTTCCTTTAGCGTTGGTCAATCTCTTCTTAAGATTTTGAATAATGGTTTTGTTGGTCGATTCGGCTCGTCCGTTCCAGCTGGGATGTTATGGTGTCGATAAAATTCTTTTGATCTTGTGATCCTCGAGAAACTTAGTCACTTTGCTGCAGATGAAGTGCTTTCCATTATCACACACAATCTCGACAGGCATCCCAAATCGACATATAATGTGGTCCCAAATGAAGTTTGTGACTTCCTTTTCTGTGAATTTTTCGAAATCCCGTGCTTCAAATAACTTAGAAAAAAAGTCAATCATAAATAAAATAACTGAGCTTTACCTAGGCCCAATGGGAGAGGGTCGGCGATGTCCGTTCCCTATTTCATGAACGGCCATGGGGATAAGACCGAGTAGAGCTGCTCCCCGGGCTGATGAATCATTGGCGCATACCTTTGAAACTTGTCGCATTTTCAAACGAACTCCTTTCAATCTTTCTCCATGTTGATCCAATAATAACCTGCTCTGATTACTTTGTGGACCAATGACTCAACACCTGAATGATTTCCACAAGTACCTTCATGACCTTCTCGTAGGACGTAGTCGGTATCTCCCAGTCCTAAAAATATTGCCAATGGTCCATCGAACATCCTTCTAAATAGAGTTTCATCCTTGGACAAAGTGAACGGTGCTGCCTTCGTACGTAGAGCTCTCGATTCCTTCGGATCTAATGGAAGTTTCCCGTTCTTTAATTACTCTATGTACTTAATTCTCGAGTCCTGGGTCATACTTGTAGAGTTTGTTTCGGCGTGGCCTTCTTCGATCACTGATACGAAAATCCCCGAGTTAAGTTCGTCGTCTTCGACTGATGACCCTAAGTTTGCAAGAGCGTCGGCCTAGTTGTTCTGCTCTCAAGGTACATGTTGTAAGGTCCATTCTTTAAATCGATGTAGAGTTACCTATAGTTTATCCAAGTACCTCTGCATTCGGTATTCTCGGACTTCGAAAGTCCTATTAACGTGGTTTGCCACGAGGAGGGAATCACATTTAGCCTCGATGACCTCTGGTCCCAAGCGTTTAGCCAATTTGAGACCTGCAATCATGGCCTCATACTCGGCCTCATTGTTCGTTAATTTTGAAGTCTTGATAGATTGTCTAATAATATTACCCGTGGGTGGTTTTAGAATGATACCCAACCCAGACCCTTTCGCGTTCGAAGCGTCATGAATTCAGTCACGAAGTGTGTCAAGATTTGAGACTTGATGGTCGTTCGGGGTCGATACTCGATATCGTACCCACTTATGTCAACGACCCATTTGGCGGCGTGAAGTTAGTCACAAAGTCTACCAAGATTTGAGACTTGATGGTCGTTCGGGGTCGATACTCGAATATCGTACTCACTGATCTCAACAACCCATTTGGCCAATCGACCTGAAAGTTCGGGTTTGTGAAAAATATTGCAAAGAGGATAGGTAGTTACAACACATATTGGATGACATTGGAAATACGATTTCAATTTCCTAGAGGCGCTTATTAAAGAAAGTGCTAATTTTTCTAAGTGTGGTTATCTGGTTTTGGCCTCACCTAAGGTCCGACTAACATAATAAACAGGGAATTGTGTACCTTGTTCTTCTTAGACTAATACTTCGCTTACCGCTATTTCTGATACCGCCAAGTACAAGTAGAGTTGCTCGTCTGCTTTCGGGGTGTGAAGCAGTGGCGGGATCGATATGTATCATTTTAGTTCCCCTAAGACCTGTTGGCATTTCAGAGTCCATGCAAAGATACTCTTTTTCTTAAGCGGTGAGAAGAATCAATGACTCCTATCCGAGGACCTCGAAATGAATCGCCCTAGGGCGGTTATGCGCCCCGTTAGCCTTTGTACGACTTTGACATGTCTACAACCGTGATATTCTCGATGGCTTTGATTTTATTGAAGTTGATCTCGATTCCCCGATTTGATACCATGAAGCCGAGGAACTTGCCCGAGTCGACCCCGAACGCACACTTTTCTAGATTGAGCTTCTGTTGTACTTTCTCAGAATATCGAAAGTCTCATGCAAATGTTTCAAATGGTCCTCTGTTCGCAGGGACTTAACTAACATGTCATCAATATAAACTTCCATTGATTTTCCTATTTGTTCTTCGAACATTCAATTAACTAGGCATTGATGAGTTTCACCAATATCTTTTAGTCAGAACGACATTACATTATAATAGTAGGTATCATATTTAGTGATAAACGAAGTCTTTTCCTGATCCTCCGGGTTCATTTGTATTTTGTTGTACCCGGAGTAGGCATCGAGAAAACTGAGAATCTCATGGTCAGCTGTGGCATCGATCATAACGATCGATATTCGGCAAAGGGAAAGAATACTTAGGGCATGCTTTATTCAAGTCTATATAATCTACCCATATTCTAGGTTTGTTTCCTTTTTTAGGGACTACCGCTGCGTTTGCTAACAATTCGGGATATTTTACTTCCCGAATGGACCCTATTTTGAGAAGTTTGGTTACCTCGTCCTCGATGAATGCATACTTAACCTCGGACTGGGGCCTTCATTTTTTTCTTTACTTAACGGAACTTATGGTCCATGCTTAATCGATGGGTAGTGATGTTCGGTGGGATCCCTATCATATCGAGATGGGACCAAGCAAAGCAATCCATGTTATCTAAAAGGAATTCGATAAGTTTTTTCCTGAGCTTGCAAGTCAACCCCATGCACAAGTATACCTTTCGTTCGGGATGATACTCGATTAGTATGACTTTTTCCAGCTCTTCGACTGTCGATTTGGTGATGTCAGAGTCATCGGGAATTATGAACGATCAAGGGATCCAATACCCATCATCCTCGTTTATCCCCTGATCCTCTGATTGGGTCGAGGCTGGTACCTGTGGTTGCTATTAGGTCTCTTATTTTCCCTTCGAATCTGATCCCTTTTCTTATGAGAGTGCCGAGACTGGTATCTCCTCGTCGACTGCAAACATCTCCTTGGCGGCAGGTTGCTCTCCGTACACCATTTTAACTCCCTCCGGCGTTGGGAACTTCAGAACTTGGTGAAAGGTCGAGGGTATTGCCCTCATATTATGGATCTAAGGTCTTCCAAGCAGGGAGTTGTACCTTTTGTCACCCTCGATCACATGGAACTTTGTTTCTTGAATGGTCCCATCCACGTTCACCGAAAAAGTAATTTCACCCACGGTAGTTTCACTTGCCATGTTGAAGCCGTTAAGTGCTTGGGTTGCGGGCACAATTTGATCCTGTAGGCCGAGCTGTTCTACGACCTTCGATCGAATAATGTTGGCCGCGCTACCAGGATTAATACGTTTAACCCGAATTTTTTCATAAGAACAGATATTACCAGTGCGTCGTTGTAAGGTTGTGGGATCCCCTCTTCATCCTCGTCATTAAAAGACAAGGCCCTTCCGGTACATAGTCTCGAGTCTTCTTTTCACTCATGATTGACACCTTGGTGCACTTGAATACGGGTCCCTGTGAAATGTCGACCCCATCAACGATCATGTGAATCACGTGTTGTGGTTCTTCTTGTTATTTCTTCCTGCTTGCATCCCTGTCTCTGAAGTGGTTCTTAGCTCGGTTGCTCAAGAATTCTCGAAGATGACCCTCGGTAAACAAATGGGCTACCTCCTCCCTTTGTTGTCTACATTCCTCTGTTCTATGACTATGATTACCATGGTATTTGCACATCTGATTAGGATTTATCTGGGCCGTATCGGTCTGTAGGGGTCGAGGCCACCTAGTATCTTTGATCCGCCCAATGGCCGATATAATAGCTAATGCATCAACGTTGAAGTTGTATTCCGATAGCTGTGGTGCTTCTGTGGGCTCGACATTTCTATCGAAACCACTCTTACTCATGAGCCCTTAGGAGCTCTGTCCTCAATCATTTCTTCGATCACTTAGAACGGGGTTGCGTCCAGGATTCGTTGTTTCTCCAATCTCCACCGTATGGTTGATACTAATCTCTGTTCGATCGTGGTTCTCTATCAATATCCCTTTGAATTCTGCCGACGGGCCTGTTTGGATAGACAGACCCAGAAGGAGTTCCCAACTGATCATCCCCGACCCTGATTTTTTATTGGTACCGGTTGTGCACATCCGCCCAGGTTACACCTGGGTACTCGATCAAATTTTGCTTTAACTGTCGTAAGGCCACCGAACTTCGAATGTTTATCCCTTGAGTAAAAGCCTGGATGGCCCAATTATCTGCGGTCGAGGGTAGGTCCATACGTTCTGTCTAGAATTGAGATACGAACTCCCTGAGCATTTTGTTGTCTTTCTGCTTCACTTTGAAGAGTTCCGACTTTTTAGTCTCGACCTTTATGGCTCCGGCGTGAGCTTTGACGAAAGAATCTACGAGTATGGAAAATGAATCAATGGAGTTGGGCGGTTGATTATGGTACCATATCATCGCCCCCTTCGATAAAGTTTCTCCGAACTTCTTCAGCAGAACGGACTCAATCTCATTATCCTCTAAATCATTCCCCTTTATAGCGCATGTGTAAGAAAAGACATGCTCATTGGGGTTAGTGGTTCTATTATACTTGGGAATTTACGGCGTGCGGAATTTCTTTGGGATGGGATTAGGAGCCGCACTTGGGGGGAAAGGCTTTTGCATGAACTTCTTCGAATCCAAGCCCTTCAGAATCGGCGGTGCCCCCGAAATTGGATCAAATCGAGCGTTGTACGTTTCTACTTTTTTTGTCATTTGCTTCAATTTTTTTCTCCTCTGATTCAATTCGCCTTGTGAGCTCCTAGAGCATTTTCATAACGGTGGGGTCAATCCCCGATTCATTCACGTTTGACCTCTCCGGTACTGGTTCGGCCCTGTGAACAACTTCCAGTGAGGTCTCTGGTTCAGCCCTACTCAGCGCGCAGTTCTAATTTTGGAGTTGTGCCATGGCAGCTTGTTGAACCTGCCACATTTCAAATATTAATTGAAGGTTGACTCCGCCGTCTTCGCCGCCTTGTATATCTTGACCGGTTGATCGAACGTCTCTGCAGACGCTATTTTCAGGGTCAACGCCCAGGTTCGCGTTTAGGGAAACATAGGAACTGATGTTGATGGGGTCTGCAGCTGGTACTTCCTCGAGGCCAGCCCGAGGTACTTCGATCCCTGGGGCAGCTATATTGTAGTTTTACCCATGAGAACCAAGGCCATTGACGTTGTGTCTGGGTACTGTTTGAGAGTTCAACATGGTGATTTTGCAATCAAAAACACTTACGAGAACAAGCGTAAAAGAGTGTGTGTTATAAGAATTAGTACCAGGAAATCACTATTATCCTTAGCCCCACGGTGGATGCCAAACTGTTTACCCTTAAAATCGGATAACAATTAAATATATAAGTGGTTTTAAGGATATATAACTTCACCTGACACAAATTCCCCTGATTCAATTCGCCTTGTGAGCTCCTCGAACATTTTTATAATGGCGCGGTCAATCCTCCATTCATTCACGTTTGACCTCTCCGATACTGGTTCGGTCCTGTGAACAACTTCCAGTGAGGTCTTGGGTTCTGTCACGTCCCGCTAGACAAGCCAACGTGTTTAATCTTATTTACCAAAAATCATTAATATTAAATAATAACAGGTAAGAGTCAACCTTCCATAAATAACAACTTAAGAATAAGAACAGAAGGAGGGATTACATAACTAAAACCACAACTTAACAAAATACTTAATTTAGCCAACCCTTCGTACTTTTACTCTCATCCTCACAATGCAATGAATAAATAAAACGTCACGTCATTATCCTTCGTGCTTTTAAATATTAAATCATGACACGGAATCACCCTTCATGCTTTACACTCTCATCCTCACAATGCAACAAATAAATACACGGCATCACCCTTCGTGCTTTACACTCTTCCTCACAATGCAACAGATAAATACACGGCATCACCCTTCTTTCTTTACACTCTTCCTAACCCAAACAATATGAAGAACAATAGTTTGGCAAGTAAAATCAATAACATGTATCATAATCACGACATCCCGTCAAGGGAACAACAATAGAAACAAATACCGTCCCGGCAAGGGACACAACTATAACCAATCTCGCACAAATATAAACTTAACAGAATAATCCTCAACCGAACAATTAATCAACAGTGTTCACAACCAAGTATTTCCAACAGTTGAATAACCTTGAAATTTACGTCATAACACAGTAAATAACGAAGAAAAATACATATATCATAAAGACCGACTCACGAGCATGCTTGACAACAATGCATAGGTACTCGTCACCTCACCTATACGTTGAACATGGGATAACACGTACCACATATGACTCAACACCTATTCCCTCAAGCTAAGGTTAGGCCAAACACTTACCTTGATGCCACGAACACAATTCAAGCCTCAACTACAACATTACCTCTTGATTCCACCACCAACAGGCTCTTATCTAGCCACAAGTTACTTAATTATATCAATAAATGCTAAATGAATAAATTCTAATGCATGGAAAAGAGTTTTCTAAAGTTTTCCCCAAAAAGTCAAAAATCGACCTGTAACGACCCGATCCGTCGTTACGCAGTATATGCATCTATTCCCTTATTTCTGTCTTGTAGTAGCTCGGTTAGACTGTTCATGAAGTGTTGGGGTTGGTTGGTTCGGGTTCAAAGTGAAAATAGAGTGGATTGAGACACCTAGTCTCTAACTAGAGCTTTCGAGTGGGAAAAGTCAATGCGGAGTTGATTTATTGGTAAACGACCTCGGAATGCGGATTTTATGGTTCAGATAGCTTCGTTAGGTGATTTGGGACTTAGGAGTGTGTTCAGAATATTTTTAGGATGCCCGATGTAGAATTAGGCTTGAATTGGCGAAGTTAGTATTTTGGCGAATTCCGGTTGATAGGCGAGATTTTGATCCGAGGGTCGGAATGGGATTCCGAGAGTTGCTGTAGCTTCGTTAGGTCATTTTGGACTTGCCCGCAAAATTTCAGGTCATTCGGAGATGGTTTGGTTGGGTTTTTGATCAAATGCGTCTTTCGGAAGTTTTTGGAAATCATAGGCTTGAATTGGATGAAAACTTATGGGCTTGATGTTGTTTTTGGTGTTTTAATGGCTCGACAAAGTTTGAATAACCATGTTTGATATGTTGGTATGTTTGGTTGGGGTCCCGAGGGGCTCGGTTTTGATTTTGGGCGTTAAACGGAGAATTTGGAACTTGAAATGCAGCTGAAGCTGCTATTGCTGGTGCGATCGCACATGCGATGCTTGGGCCGCAGGTGCGGATATCGCAGGCGCGAAAAGGATGGCGCAGGTGCGAGGTTTGATCGCTAGGGCGGAAGGAAGATCGCACCTGCGNACGTGGGAAAAGTATCGCGGGTGCGGGAGCTGGGCAACTTGAGTGGTTTTCGCAGGTGCGGTTGAAAGATCGCACCTGCGGAGTCGCAGGTGCGAGAAAAGAACCACAGTTGCGGAAATGCCTGGCAGAACCTATAAAAAGGCAAGTTTGGCAAAATTAGTCTTCTTTCACCATTTTTGCACACGTGTTGGAGGTTTTGAAGGGGTTTGAAGAGGGATTTCGTTGTTTCTTCAAGGAGGTAAGTTTCTTGGACTCCAAACTCGTTATATTGTACATTAAGAATGATTTTAGGTTGAAATCTTTGGTAAAAACAGTAGAAAAATGGGTGTTAGGGCTTGGGTTTAAGAGAAGAAGAATGGGGGAATTGGAGGACCATTTGAGGTCTGATTTTCGTGTTCTTGGTATGGTTAAACTCGGGAAAAGACAAGGGACCTAATATTGTGAAAATTTCTGACTTTTGAGACGTGGGCCCGAGGGCCGGGTTTTGACTGAATTCGGGATTTTTGGTATTTTTGCTAAATTTTGATTTGGGGATTGTTCCTTAGCACATTGTGACACTATGTAATTGATTATTGATAGATTTGGAGCATTTGGAGGCCGATTCTCGAGGAAAGGGCCCGGCGGAGTAGAGTTGAGCCGGTTTCGAGGTAAGTAACGGCTTCAACCTTGGAACTGAGGGGTTCAAAACCCCAATGTACATGCTAATTGATGATAGTTACTATGATACACTCGCCAAGTGACGGGCATAGGAGTGTTGGTTGATTTGTTGTGGCCCGGCTTATCCCCAGGCACGGTTTAACTGTTGTTCCACCATGATATCGGTACTGTGAAGGCTATTAATGCGTAGAAACTAAAAGAAACATAACAAGTATAAATGATAAAACTTCATGTCTATATGTGGAGACCGGAAATGGTCCATTACAGTTGTTTCTATTGCGAACTTTACTTGTGCATACTCAGTCCTGTTATTATACATGTATTCGTATTCTAGTCTCAGAAATCATTTATTTATCATGCATTGCCATTGTTTGGACTGCTTACATAATGAGAGTGTTGTGAGGAGACTGGTAATTCTAGCTGAGTATGGTCCTAGAGCCAAATGTTGAGATGATATACCCTTCGTGGGCTTGATATATATAT
>ML291961.1:0-32375 GCA_005239495.1 Nicotiana undulata
CAAGTAGAAAAAATTAACTGCATAAACACTATAGTTACTACAGAAAGTAGAAAGATTAAATGTTATTATATTGAAGTTTTAGCAGTAATATAAGCAACATTAACAACAAAGAAGAAAATGGCTTCTTACTTGGCTCTTCTCGTATATGTGTTTTGCACTGAAATGACCTCTGAGAAGAGCTGTAAGCAATTGGATGAATAATTTGAGATGTTTAGGAGGAGCTTAAATACTATAGAGTTGTGGTAATGTAACAGTATATGGTTAGAGATTGTTAATGAAAGTAATTAATATATCACATTTACAACATGGAAACGCCAGAAGCATAGCAAGAAGACATACGTAATGGTAATTAATTGTGAAAGGAAAAACTTACATGTTCTATTAGACATTATGTTTTAGCTTTACATAAATTAAGTATGAATAATTGTTCAAATATTTCTTAATCTATTTCGTGTTACAATATTAGAGTAATATACAGTCAAAACTCTCTATAACAACCTCGTTTGTTCTAATTTTTTTTAGATGTTATAGCGAAGTGTTGTTATAAAGAACATATATTATAACATAGCATAAAATTGGTTCCAAAAAAGTTTGGCTTTTATAGAGAAGTATTGTTATAGAGAGGTTTGGTTGTATGACGAATTAGAACCATCTCTATTAAGATGACTCACACATTCTCTGTATTAGCGGTGTACAAAGAAAACTTATAAAACGTACCTAACCAATAATCTGAGTCAAACCAGGAAAAAAAATTAACGGATTGTGGTTTGGTGTTGGAAAAAAATTCGACTACAATTGGTTTGCTTTGGTTTGGTTTTAACTAAAAAAAGTCAAACCGAAATCAAACTAACCCGATAGCACATTTATAATATTTAAAAAATATATTTTATACATATAAATTTTAATTGTAATGTAATTTATCAATATTTTGTTATTAAAGTTTTTCACAATTTTATCCTCTAACATATTATTTCAAGTTTAGACTTAACATTTTTGAATGTTAACAAATCTTATAGCCCATAAATGCAGTAACTCAAACAAAATTCAAGTCAATACTACTATTAACAAAAGAAATTCAATTCAACACTAGAAATGATGATAGTGTTGGATATCTATTTTTTTAGTTTGATATTGGTTTGATTACGTAATTAATAATACTTATTTTAGCATGACTTATATAGTATTTTTAGATTATATTGATTTTCATTATGGCTTGTTAATTAGCAATATTTGCTATATGCAATCTTATTATCTTTGTTAATAAATATTTTAGTATAATGCTATGACTTATCTTATATTAATGTGTCATTTTCTTGGAAAATACATTATATAGTTGTACTATTAAATAAATATTTGGAGCACAAGTTACATATTTTGTGCTACGAGACTTTACCAAGAAAAAAACCCGAAGAAAACCGAAAAATCTGAAAAATCTGAAAATCTGAGATTGAAAATCCCGACTTTATTGGTTTGGTTTGGTTTGGTTTATAGATTTAAAAACCCGACACCATAAGTTTGGTTTGATAATTGAAAATCTGAACCAACTCAACCTATGTACACCCCTGCTATGTACTATCAATGGGATGAATAAGTCACACACTCATACTCCGGAAATGCATAAACAAAGAAATTCGACGATTGAACTACCAAAAGAAATTATAATACACTAGAAATTGGAGCTCTAAATGATTCATTTTGGACTCAAAAGCAAGTACTTTGCGGTTCTTATAGATCTAATTCATTGAAATTTTATCCAATAAAACGAAAATAATATAAATCTTCCAAATAATAGAGAGAAATACCGCAAATAAGACTATAGCGACACCCATCAAATGAGTAATAGCTCTCTCCCCAGGAACTACTTTATCATATTTTGAATATAATGATGTGACAATTCTTGCTAGTGGTTGTTTGGTTTATGGTTCAATCATGTGAAGAAAAATTTATATTTGGTTTAAGGTTTCTCAAGCTCTTTTTCCTCCTCACTTTAGTAACTGAAAATTTTCATTCCCCACTCCCTTTTTTCTTTGAAATTGGAGAGTTTAATTGAACGGAGTAAAGGACTAGCTTATTTGATGGACTTCTTAACTTGTTTACAGTTTTGAATATGATCTTATTTGGATAACACTGGATAACATTAGTTAGTTGATACATCGTAGCTTAGTTGTAGCTTAGATGTCAAAGTTGTTGAAGCTAGTTAGTGGCCTTTTATCCACGTGTATATATACATCCCTTTGGGATATCATAAATACAACAATTTATTCTCTCATCTTTGAGAATCAAGTCTCCTTCTCTCTTAGCTCATGCGAAGGTTCTGGAGTCCATCAATGGAGTCTTTGATCAAGAATGAAATTGGTTGTCCAAATGCATAAATGGACATGGTATCAGAGCAGAGGAACTTCCGATTCAATCGTTCCTGACATCTCCTAGCTCATATAATCTGAGCAATGTTCTTCAATCTGCCCTAATTCTCGATCAATCTGTACGGTGTGAGCTTCATCTCATCTTCAATTTTATTTTCCCAAATTTTACTCTAAATTTTTATTATGTATCTCTTCAAATTTCAATATGGCTGTTGTCGATCAAAGCGATGCAACAGATGACCCAAGAAGTCATTTTATGAATTAAGACTCCGTTCTAGGCTATTTAGCCATAATTTTTTTTATTTTAATTACCTCGATTTGCGTGCGCAGTCCGGGCGTGAAACCAGAAAGCTTTTATGTGAAAGTATGAGAATAGTAATTTCCAGAGTAAAAATTTGGTTTTAGTTGACTTGTCAACATTTTGAGTAAACGGACCAGGAGCTATGTTTCGACGATCCCGGGAGGTCCGCAGTAAAATATGGGACTTGAGTGTATGCCCGGAATTTAATTCCGAGGTCCCTAGCCTTAGAAGTCAATTTTAAAAGAAATTATTTTGCTGAATTATTAATGAAACAAAAAAATAAATTAATGCTTGAAACCATTGGTATCAGGCATGTATTTTAGTTTCGGAGTCCGGTACAGATTTGTTATAGTATTTAGGTACTATCTGCGAAATTTGGTGAGAACCGGAGTTGATTTGACGTGATTCGGGCGTCCGGCTGAGAAACAGTGAAAGTTAAGTGTTCTTGAGAAAAATAATGAGTTTTGGGGTTAAATTCATAGTTTTAGATGTTATTTTCGTGATTTGATCGCACGATCAAGTCCGTATGATGTTTTTAGACTTGCGTGCATGTCTGGTTTAGATCCCCGAAGGCTCGGGTGAGTTTCGGATAGGCTACGGGATGTTTTGGACTAGTTAAACTTTTCTGTTTTTGTTGTTTCTGGTGCACAGTCGAGTTGTACTTCGCGTTCGTGTTGCTTCACTCGCGAACGCATAGAGTATAGGTGCACTGGGGTATTTTTTTCTTCACGAACGCGGAGCTCAGGACGCGAACACGAAGCACTGGTGGGTTAAAGCTTCGCGAACACGTTCTGGCCCACATGAACACGCTGTGTAAATGGGTCTGGGGAGGAGGGAGCCACTAACTCTATGCGAACGCGGACACCTGTTCGCGAACGCGGAGGCCACTGTACCTTAATGCTACGCAAACGTGTTCGTTATCACGTGAACACGAAGGCCAACGGGCCTGACTCATCGCGCACGCGGCAGGCCAATCACGAACGCGATGAAGGCCTGCCCAGTCATATAAAAAATGTTTTAAAAACGGGTAGAATCTCTTTCTTCATATTTTTCGAACTAAAAAGACCTAGAGGCGATTTTCTTCACACAAATGCATCCCCAAAGTGTTGGTAAACAATTCTAAACTCTTCTCTTTCAATTACCCAATGTTTTTCATCACTTTTCAATCAAAAATTAAGAATTTTCATGGTAGAAATTGAGGGTTTGGGTAGAATTAGAGAATTTTGTAAAAATCTAATTTTGACCTCAAATTGGGGTTGGATTTCGAAACTAGTTACATATTCGGGCTCGGGGATGAATGGGTAAACATAATTTGGTCCGAACCCCGAGTTTGGACCAACCGGGCCTGGGGTCGGATTTAACTTTTTTTGAGAAAACTTAGAAAAACCATAATTTTTCAGTATAGTTAGTTCCTTTAGCATTAATTAATGATATTAAAATAATTATGATTAGATTCGAGTGTGTTGGAGGTGAATTCGAAAGAAAAAGCTGTAATTGAGCAGTGACTGATCTGCAGAATTGAGGTAAGTGTTGTGTCTAACCCTAGCTTGAGGGAATAGGTGTTATGTGAATACTTTCTACTTGTTTTGTTGCTAAATGCAATTTATTGGTGAGGTGACAAGTACCTATACGTTGTGGTTATGCCATAATATGTGAGTGAAAGTTAGTTCTTGTGATTCTTGTGGTCTTTACGCCTATCATCCATATTTATTGTTATTGTTGAAATATGAGAAGATGTCTATCCGTTTCCACCGAAATGGATAATGATCGTGAACATTGAGTTGAGATTGAAACGTTAAATGATGATAGAACTATTATGAAATACTGATTTCTTGTAAAGTTCCTCTTTTTATGCTATTGGTGATTCTATGATTGGTGAGGAAGAGTGTAAAGCACTAAGGGTGATGTCGTGCACAATTTAATTATATTGTGAGGAAGAGTGTAAAGCAAGAAGGGTGATGTCGTGCATCATTTATTTACATTGTGAGGAAGAGAGTAAAGCACGAAGGGTGATGCCGTGCATTCTTAATTATAATCTGGTGAGGATGAGAGTAAAAGTACGAAGGGTGATGTCGTGTATTCTATTTATTATTTGGTGAGGCTGAGAGTAAAAGCACGAAGAGTGATGTCGTGCAAGTTCCATTTCTATTGTTAATTGCTAATATTACGGTTGATCACTGCCAAATTCTGTCTTGTTGTTTTTCTCTCTTTTTATGGTAAAAATTCCCCATCGCATGATCCCTTCCCATTAATTGTTGTTTACATTCTTTAATTGTTGTTATTCCTGTTAGCATGATTATGATGTCCAAGTTTTATGTGGTGTCCTGCCCTAGCCTCGTCACTACCTCGTCGAGGTTAGGCTCGACACTTACCAGTACATGGGGTCGGTTGTACTGATATTGCACTCTGCACTTCTTGTGCAGATCTAGGTTCCAGTTAGAGTTGATTTCGAGTAGTAGCTGATCATTCGCACGGAGACACGAGGCAAATCTGCTGGCGTCCGCAGATTTCTAGAGTCTTCTCCATATTATTTTTTTACTGTTTTATTTCATTCAAAACAGACACATATATTTTCTTTCAGCCAAATACTTGTAGTAATCTTTAGTAATTCGTGAATTGTGACTCCAAACCCTGGGTAGCTAGATATTAGTATAGATTTCGTGGTATCGTTTTATTTCTCCATAAATTATTTTGGTATCATTTATTGGATAATATTAGACCTCGTATTATGCATTAATTGTTTTAAATGTTGAATCCCTCTAACATTGGCTTGCCTAGCAAGTATGGTGTTAGGATCCATCACGATCCCGAGGGTTGGGAATTTTGGCGTGATAAGTTGGTATTAGAGAACTAGGTTGCTTAGGTCTCACGATTCACGAACAAGCTTAATAGAGTCTGAAGGATCGGTACGAAGATGTCTGTACTTATCTATCAGAGGCTATCAAGTAAGGAACAAACTCCATTTTTTATTTCTATTCTATCGTGCGATTCTGTTATCTCAAATACTGATTGAATTCTTCTATTCTCTGGAAGATGGCGAGAACACGTGCTTCCTCTTTCGTTGAACAACACTCCATTCCTCCAACAGTAGCAGCTCCTACTAGGGCCAGAGGCCGAGGCAGGGGCAGGACTCAGCCCATTGCTCAGACAGCAGTCCCAGCCGTGGAACCCCAGATTGAGATTAATGAGGGGGTTCCAGCTCAGACAGTTCCAGCGGGACCAACTCAGGTCCCAGAGGGGTCTATTGCTACCCCGGTGCTTCAGGATGCTTTGGTCCGATTAGTGGGCCTTATGGAGAGTGTAGCCCAGACTGGCGCATTCCCCGTGGCAGCAGCCGTATCTCAGGCTGGAGGAGGGGTCCAGACTCCTACTACCCACACTCTTGAGCAAATTACTACTCCTCAGATTCAGACCCCAACAGCTCATCCAGTTGGGGTAGTTTAGCCAGTTGCTGCATCACTGCTTGTTAAATTCTTCATTCCTGGGAAGAGGAAGAAGCAGATAGGACAAAGGCCTTCTCTTTCCGTCCGCTCTTCCCGAGCGTCAGAAAGATCCCTCAACATGGGTGTGCTATAAAACTAGGAGAAGAACAAAACTAAACTCTTCTTTCAGTGAAGCTTAAGATGTCTTGTCTTTATGTGCATTCCTTTTATTTAAGACAGCCTACCAGCCAGGGGAAGGATCTCAAGTCCGAGTAGAAGGATGGGGCAACTATGTCCTCCGATGCTTTGTGGAGATTGGACAGGTTCATCAAGTTTTTCCTTGTTCATTTCAGTGGTGCCACTTCAGAGGATCCTCAGGAATACTTTGATAGGTGTCATGAGGTTCTTTGGAACATGGGTATTTTGGAGACCAATGGGGTCGACTTCGCCACTTTTCAGATAACTGGCTCCGCCAAGAAATGGTGGATGGGTTATTTGTTGACTAGACCAGATGGGTCACCTGCTCTGACTTGGGATCAGTTTTCACATCTCTTTTTGGAGAAGTTTCTGCCTATCACTACTAGAGAGGAGCGCTGCCATCAGTTTGAGCGTCTTGAGCAGGGCAACATGACTGTCACCCAGTATGAGACTCGCTTTGTGGATTTGGATCGACATGATATTCTTTTGTTACCCACAGAGAGAGAGGTAAGTAGATTTATTGAGGGCCTTGCTCAGCCCATAAGGTTGCAGATGGCTAAGGAGACGGGGAACGATATTTCCTTTCAGGATGCGGCCAATGTGGACAGGAGAGTTGAGATGGTTCTTGTATTGGAAGGTCAGGGGTCAGACAAGAGACCTCTCCATTCTGGTGGATTCAACGGTGCCTCGTCTGGAGGCGGGGTTACTTTTGACAGAGGCTATTCTTCCAGGCCATTCCATTCAGCACTTCAGGCATCTCATGGTACCTTAGGTGGTCGTGGTTCTTATGTTCCTCCTTCTCCTCAGCCAGTCTATAGTGCACCATCAGCTCCTATCAGAGAACCTCCTCTACAGAGTTATTATCGTGGTCAGCCGGCTCGTCAGGGTCAGCCTCAGTATCAGGAGGGATTCTTTGAGTGTGGTGAATATAGACATATTAGGAGAGCTTGTCCGAGATTATTGGGTAATCAACTTCAGTACCAGAGTTCTCGTGTCATAGTTTCGGCACCAGTTGCCCAGCCAGCCAGGGGTATGGGTCAAGTAGCCAGAGGTAGGGGTCAGATTGTTAGAGGTGGAGGACAGCCCGCTAGAGGTTGAGGTCCGCTTGTCAGAGGCCGTCCCGTAGACATGGTTCAGAGTGGTGGGGCCCAATGCTGATTGTATGCATTTCCATCCAGACCTGAGGCGGAGTCCACCGATGCTGTTATCACAGGTACCATTTCAGTTTGCAATAGAGATGCTTCAGTTCTGTTTGATTCGGGGTCTACTTACTCTTATGTGTCATCTTATTTTGCTTCGTATTTGGTTGTGCCCCGTGATTCCTTGAGTGTCCTTGTATATGTGTCTACGTCTGTGGGGGATTCTATTGTTGTAGATCGTGTGTATCGTTCGTGTGTGGTTGTTATTGAGGGTCTTGAAACCAGTATGGGCCTTTTGCTTCTTGACATGGTTGATTTTTATGTCATATTGGGCATAGATTGGCTGTCGCCTTATTATACCATCTTGGACTGTCACACTAAGACAGTGAACTTAGCCTTGCCGGGGTTGCCTCGATTAGAGTGGAAAGGGACTCCCGGTCATTCTCCCAGGGTGATTTCTTATGCCAAGGCTCGTTGCATGGTTGATAAGGGTTGTTTGTCTTATTTGGCTCATGTTCATGACTTTAATGCTGAGGCTTCTTCTATAGATTCAGTTCTTTTGTTCGTGAGTTTCTCGAGGTAATTCCTGTAGACCTGCCCGGTATGCCACCCGACAGGGATATCGATTTTTGCATTGATGTGGCACCGAGCACTCAACCCATTTCTATTCCTCCATACCAGATGGCCCCACCAGAATTGAAAGAGCACTTGCAAGACTTGCTTGATAAGGGCTTCATTAGACCTAGTGTCTCGCCCTGGGGTGCACCGATTTTGTTCGTACAGAAGAAGTATGGATCGATGAGAATGTGTATAGATTACCGGCAATTGAATAAAATCACCGTCAAGAATAAATATCCATTGCCGTGAATTGATGATTTATTTGATCAGCTTCAGGGTGCCAGGGTATTTTCGAAAATTGATTTGAGATCGGGCTACCATCGGTTGAAGATTAGGGCGTCTGATGTTCCTAAGACAGCCTTTCGGACGAGGTATGGGCACTATGAATTTCTGGTGATGCCTTTTGGGTTGACTAATGCACCAACAACCTTTATGGACTTGATGAATCGGGTTTTCAAGCCTCATCTGAACTCTTTCGTAATCGTGTTCATTGATGATATTATGATATACTCCCGCAGCCGGGAAGAGCATGAGCAGCACCTCCGTATAGCGCTCCAGACTTTGAGGGACAATCAGTTGTATGCAAAGTTTTCAAAATGTGAGTTCTGGTTGGATTCAGTAGCTTTCTTGGGACATATCGTATCAGCAGAAGGTATTCAGGTAGATCCTAAGAAGATAGAGGCAGTCAAGAACTGGCCTAGACCCTCTACATCCACGAAAATCATGAGCTTCTTTGGTTTGGCGGGTTACTACCGTCGCTTTGTGGAGGGGTTTTCATCTATGGCAACCCCAATGACTAAATTGACTCAAAAATGTGCCCCATTCAATTGGTCGAACGAAGCCCCAATGACTAAATTGACTCAGAAATGTGCCCCATTCAATTGGCCGGACGAGTGTGAGGCGAGCTTTCAAAAGCTCAAAACAGCCTTGACTTCAGCACCGGTGTTGATGTTACCATCAGGTTCAGGTTCTTTCACGGTATATTGTGATGCTTCCCGTGTTGGTCTTGGAGAAGTATTGATACAAGATGGCAGGGTGATTGCATATGCGTCTCGGCAGTTGAAAGTTCATGAGAAGAATTATCATGTCCATGACTTGGAGTTGGCAGCCATTGTTCATGCATTGAAGATATGGAGGCACTATCTCTATGGTGTGCCGTGTGAGGTTTTCACAAATCATCGTAGTCTCCAGTACTTGTTCAAGAAAAAAGGATCTTAATTTGAGGCAGCGGAGATGGTTAGAGTTATTGAAAGATTATGATGTCACTATATTATATCATCTAGGGAAGGCCAACGTGGTAGTCGATGCATTGAGTAGAAAGGTAGTGAGTATGGGAAGCCTTGCATTTATTCCAGTAGGTGAGAGACCGTTAGCTTCGGACATTCAGACTTTGGCTAATCAGTTTGTGAGGTTGGATATTTTTCCCAGTAGTGTTTTAGCTTGTACAGTCGCTCGATCTTCTTTACTTGAGCATATCATAGGATGATGACCCGCATTTGATGGTCCTTAGGGACACAGTTCGGCACGGTGGTGCCAAGCAGGTTACAGTTGGAGATGACAGTATTTTGAGGATGCATGGTCGTATATGTGTGCCTAATGTGGATGGGCTTCGTGAGTTGATCCGTGAGGAGGCTCACAGTTCTAAGTATTCCATTCACCCAAGTGCAGCCAAAATGTACCAGGACTTGAGGGAACATTATTGGTCGAGGAGGATGAAAAAGGACATTGTTGCCTACGTAGCTCGTTGCTTAAATTGTCAACAAGTAAATTATGAGCATTGGTTTGCTTCAACAGATAGAGATTCCTGAGTGGAGGTGGGAGCATATCACTATGGACTTCGTTGTTGGACTCCTACGGACTCAGAGGAAATTCGACGCAGTTTGGGTTATTGTGGATAGGGAGAGTAAATCACCAATTTTCATTCCAGTGGAAAGTACTTATACTTCGGAATGGTTGGCAGAGATATATATTCGAAATATTGTTCGCCTTCACGGTGTGCCCATGTCTATCATTTTTGATCGAGGTATGCAGTTTACTTCGCACTTCTGGAGGGCAGTTCAGCGCGAGTTGGGTACGCAGGTTGAGTTTAGCACAACATTCCATCCTCAGACGGACGGGCAGTTCAAGCGTACTATTCAGATTTTAGAGGATATGCTCCGCGCTTGAGCTATTGACTTTGGAGGTTCTTGGGATCAGTTCTTGCCGTTAGCAGAATTTGCCTATAATAATAGTTATCAGTCGAGAATTCAGATGGCCCCTTATGAGGCATTATATGGTAGACGGTGCAGATTGTTAGTTGGATGGTTTGAGCCGGGAGAGGCTCGGTTATTGGGTACATACTTAGTTTAGGAGGCCTTAGATAAGGTCAAGATTATACAGGATCGGCTTTGTGCAGCTCAATCTAGGCAAAAGAGTTATGTCGACCGTAAGGTTTGTGATGTGTCATTCATGGTTAGAGAGAGAGTATTGCTTCGGGTATCGCCCATAAAGGGTGTTTTGAGATTTGGGAAGAAGGGTAAGATGAGCCCTAGGTATATCGGGCCGTTTGAGATTCTTGATAGAGTGGTGGAGGTAGATTATAGACTTGCGTTGCCTCCAGGGTCATCCTCAGTTCATCCGGTACTCCACGTGTCTATGCTCCAGAAATATCATGGTGACCCGCCCCACGTGTTAGATTTCAGCTCTGTCCAATTGGACAAAGATTTGACTTATAAGGAGGAGCCGGTAGCCGTTTTAGACCGACATGTTCGTCAGTTGAGGTCAAAGAGTTATCCTTCAGTTCAGGTGTAGTGGAAAGGTCAACCCGTTGAGGCAGCTAGTTGGGAGTCCGAGTCGGACATGCAAAGTAGATATCCACACTTGTTTGCCAATTCAGGTAATCTTCTATGTCCGTTCGAGGACGAACATTTGTTTTAGAGGTGGAGATTGTGATGACCAAAGGGGTCATTTTATCAATTAAGACTCCGTTCTAGGCTAATTAGCCATAAAAATATTTATTTTAATTACCTCGATTTGCGTGCACAGTCCGGGCGTGAAACTGAAAAGCTTTTATGTGAAAATATGAGAAATAGTAATTTCTAGAGTTAAAATTTGGTTTTAGTTGACTTGGGTCAACATTATGAGTAAACGGACCCGGATCTGTGTTCTGATAATCCCAGGAGGTCCGCAGTAAAATATGGGACTTGGGCGCATTCCCGGAATTTAATTCCGAGGTCCCTAGCCTTAGAAATCAATTTTTGAAAGAAATTGTTTTGTTGAATTATTAATGAAATAAAGAAATGAATTAATGTTTGAAACCATTGGTATCGGACCCGTATTTTGGTTCTGGAGTCCAGTACAGATTTGTTATAGTATTTAGGCACTGTATGTGAAATTTGGTGAGAATCGGAGTTGATTTGACTTGATTCGGGCGTCCGGTTGAGAAATAGTGAAAGTTAAGTGTTCTTGAGAAAAATGATGAGTTTTGGGGTTAAATTCATAGTTTTAGATGTTATTTTCGCGATTTGATCGCACGAGCAAGTTCGTATGATATTTTTAGACTTGCGTGCATGTCTGGTTTAGAGCCTCGTGGGCTCGGGTGAGTTTCGGATAGGCTACGGGATGTTTTTGGACTAGTTAAAGTTTGTTGTTTTTGCTGTTTCTGGTGCACAGTCGAGTTGTACTTCGCGTTCGCGTTGCTTCACTCGCGAACGAGTAGAGTATACGTGCACTGGGGTATTTTTGTTCTTCGCGAACGCGGAGCTCAGGACGCGAACACGAAGCACTGGTGGGTTAAAGCTTCGCGAACGCGTTCTGGCCCATGTAAACGCGCTGTGTAAATGGGCCTGGGGAAGGGGGAGCCGCTTACTCTATGAGAATGCGGCCACCTGGTCGCGAACGCGGAGGTCACTGTGCCTTAATGCTACGCAATTGTGTTCGTTCTCACGCGAACGCGAAGGCTAACATGCCTGACTCGTCGCAAACGCGGCAGTCCCATCGCGAATGCGATGAAGGCTTGCCTAGTCATATTAATATGTTTTAAAAACAAGCAGAATCTTTCTTCGTATTTTTTGAACTACAAAGACCTAGAGGCGATTTTCTTCACAAAGTTTATCCTCAAAGTGTTGGTAAACAATTCTAAACTCTTCTCTTTTGATTAACCAATGTTTTTCATCACTTTTCAATCAATAATTAAGAATTTTCATGGTAGAAATTGAGGGTTTGGGTAGAATTAGGGAATTTTGTAAAAATCCAATTTTGACCTCGAATTGGGGTCGGATTTCAAAACTAATTGCGTATCCGGGCTCGGGGGTGAATGGGTAAATGTAATTTAGTCCGAACTCCGAGTTTGGACCAAGCAGGCCCGGGGTCGGATTTAACATTTTTTCAGAAAACATAGGAAAACCATAATTGTTCAGTATAGTTAGTTCTTTTAGCATTAATTAATGATATTAAACTAATTATGATTAGATTCGTGTGTGTTGGAGGTGAATTCGAAAGAAAAAGCTATAATTGAGCAGTGAGTGGCCTGTGGAATTGAGGTACGTATTGTATCTAACCTTAGCTTGAGGGAATAGGTGTTATGTGAATACTTGCTACTTGTTTTGTTGCTAAATGCGATGTATAGGTGAGGTGACGAGTACCTATACGTTGTGGTCAGGTCATAATATGTGAGTGAAATTTAGTTCTTGTGATTCTTGTGGTCTTTAAGCCTATCATCCATATTTATTAATATTGTTGAAATATGAGAAGATTTGTATCCAGTTCCACCGAAATGGATAATGATCGTGAACATTGAGTTGAGATTGAAACGTTAAATGATGATAGAACTATTATGAAATACCGATTTCTTGTGAAGTTACTCTTTTTATGCTATTGGTGAGGAAGAGTGTAAAGCACGAAGGGTGATGCCGTGCACAATTTAATTATATTGTGAGGAAGAGTGTAAAGCACGAAGGGTGATGCCGCACATGATTTATTTACATTGTGAGGAAGAGATTAAAGCACGAAGGGTGATGCCGTGCATTTTTAATTATAATCTGGTGAGGATGAAATTAAAAGAACGAAGGGTGATGCCATGTATTCTATTTATTATTTGGTGAGGCTGAGAGTAAAAGCACGTAGGGTGATGCAAAGAAATAATCAACAGGAATAATACCGTCCCGGCAAGGGACACAGCTATAACCAATCCTACACAAGTGTATAATTTAACAAAATATTTCTCAACCAACCAAATACTCAACAGTATTCATAACCAAGAATTTCCATCAAATGAATAACTGCCAAATTGATATTAAATCCATAACACAACAAACCACAATATCACATAATTACTCATATTCGACTCACGGGCATGCTTGACCACAATATATAGGTACTCGTCACCTAACCTATACATTGGACATGGAATAAACACGTAGCAAATAAGACTCAACACATATTCCCTCAAGCTAAGGTTAAGCCAAACACTTACCTCGACTCCCATGATCAAATCAAGCCTCAAGAACCACTTTTCCTTTTGAACTCGACTCCAAATTAATCGTATCTAGACATAATTGACTCAATAACAACAATAAATGCTAAACAATTCAATTCCAATGCTTAATTATAGGTTTTCTAGATTTCTTCCCAAAAATCCAAAAATCGACCCCGAGCCCGCTTGGTCAAACACGAGGTTCAAACCAAAACCTGATCACCCATTCACCCACGAGCCCGAATATATATTTTGTTTTGAAATCCGACCCCAAAATGAGGTCTAATTCCCAATTAGTCAAAAAGCCCTATCTCTACCCAAATCCCTATTTTTCTACCCTTAATCTCATGTTTTAGTCCTAGAAATCTAATGGGTGTTTATAAAAATGGAAGAAAATGAGTCGAAGATTACTTACCTATGAAGCTATGGTGAAGTTTCCCTTCAAAAATCTCCCAAGGAGGTGTGGAGAGAAGAAGTTGTGAAAATGGGGTAAAAATCCTGTAAGTGTTCAGTTTTGGGCTAAAAGAAATCACTGGGCAAAAATACCCTTCGCGTTCTCGAGCCCTTGGCCGCGTTCACGAAGGTCTTACTCATTTGACCTTTGTGATCACGAGTCCTTGGCCGCATTCGCGAAGTTCTAGCCTTCCAGGCCTACGCGTTCGCGTGCTATAGGTTGCGTTCGCGTAGCATTATAACTACCCAGCCCTCAGCCCAATCCTAACTCTATGCGTTCGCACCCCTGGGGACGCGTTTGAGTAGAGACATTGTTCAGTGCTCCGCGTTCACCTCTCCCTCTACGGTTTCGCATAGAGTAAATCCCAGGCCATACCTATTTTCTCTTCGCGTTCGTAAAGTGTTACCACGCGTTCGCGAAGGGTATTTCATCAGACACCAGATCTGTGCAAAAACACCAGATTTTTTTCAAGTTCAAAACACCCTGACGCCTACGTGAAACTCATCCGAGCCCTCGGGCTCTAAAGAAAATATGCACACAACCTCAAAAATATCCCACGGACTTATTCGTGTAAACAAATCACCAAAATAACGTCATAAACATCGAAGTAAACCCCAAAATCAATGAAATTTTCCAAAATCTTCTAAAACTTCAAAATGTGCATTTATTGTGCAATTCACGTCAAATGAACTCCGTTTCTTGCCAAACTTTACAGATATGACACAAATATTATATCAAATATATCAGGCTCCGGAACCAAGATACGGGCCCGATACCACAGATTTCACATATAATTACTCTTTCAAAAATCTCATATATTTTCAGAAAACAATTTCTATTAAAAATTCATTTCTCGGACTTGGGACCTCGGAATTCAATTCCGGGAATACGCCCAAGTCCCATATTTTCCTCAGGACCCTCCAGGGCCGTCAAATCACGGATACGGGTCTGTTTACCAAAAATATTGACCAAAGTCAACTTTATTCAAATTTCAAATACAAAATTGCCAATTTCCTCAGTTTTCACATAAGGGCTTCCCGACTACACGCCCGGGTTGTGCACGAAAATCGAGGTGAGATAGAAGGAGGTTTTCACGACCTCGGAACACAGAATTAACTAAAAATACACGAGATCACCTTTTGGTCATCACAATCTCCACCTATAAAAAAATTGTTCGTCTTCGAACGGACATAGAAAGTTACCTGAATCGGGGAAAAGATGAGGGTATCGGCTCCGCATATCGGACTCGGACTCCCAGGTAGCTGCCTCAACATGCTGACCTCTCCACTGAACACGGACCGAAGGATAACTCTTCGATATCAACTGACGAACCTGCCGAGCTAATATGGCTACCGGCTCCTCCTCAGAAGACAAATCCTTGTCCATCTGGAAACTGCTGAATTCTAGCACATGAGAGGGATCATCAAGATACTTCCGAAGCATAGATACATGAAATATCGGATGCACGGCTGATAAACTCGGTGGCAAAGCAAGTCTGTAGGCCACCTCTCTTACCTTCTCAAGAATCTCTAAGGGACCAATGTACCTAGGGCTCAACTTGCCCTTCTTTCTGAACCTCATCACGCCCTTCATGGGCGACACCCGAAGCAATACCCGGTCTCCAATCATAAAGGCGAAATCACGAACTCTGCGATCTGCATAACTCTTCTGCCTGGGCTGAGCTGTATGAAGTCTATCTTGAATGATCTTCACCTTATCCAAGGCATCCTGAACTAACTCTGAACCCAACAACCTAGCATCCCCCGGCTCAAACCACCCAACTGGCGACCGACACCACCTACCATACAACGCCTCATAAGGAGCCATCTCAATGCTCGACTGATAGCTGTTGTTGTAGGCAAACTCAGCTAATGGCAAAAATTGGTCCCATGAACCTCCAAAGTCAATGACACATGCTCGTAACATATCCTCCAAGATCTGAATAGTACGCTCGGATTGTCCGTCCGTATAAGGATGAAATGTTGTGCTCAACTCAACCCATGTGCCCAACTCACGCTGAAAAACTCTCCAAAAATGGGAGGTAAACTGAGTACCTCGGTCAGAAATAATGGACACGGGCACCCCATGCAGGCGAATAATCTCCCTGATGTAGATCTTTGCCAACCTCTCCGAAGAATACGAAACTGATACAGGAATGAAGTGTGTTGACTTGGTCAGCCTATCCACAATAACCCAAAAAGCATCGAACATCCTCTGAGTCCGTGGGAGTCCAACCACGAAATCCATGGTGATACGCTCCCACTTCAACTCAGGAATCTCAATTTGTTGCATCAAACCACCGGGTCTCTGGTGCTCGTACTTAACCTACTGACAGTTCAAGCACCAAGCTACATATGCCACAATATCTTTCTTCATCCTCCACCACCAATAATGTTGCCGCAAATCCTGGTACATCTTTGCGGCGCCCGGATGAATGGAATATCGGGAACTATGGGCCTCCCGCAATATCAATTCACGAAGGCCATCGACATCGGGCACACAAATACGGCCCTGCATCCTCCAGAATCCATCATCATGAACTGTAACCTGCTTGGCACCTCCGTGCCAAACCGTATCCCTAAGGTTACATAAATAACAATCATCGTACTGCCTGTCCCGAATACGATCAAACAATGAAGAACGGGCCACAATATTAGCTAAAACACTGCCAGTCTCAGAAACATCCAACCTCATGAACCGATTGGCTAAAGCCTGAACATATAAAGCAAACGGTCGCTCCCCGACCAGAATATAAGCAAGACTACCTATACTGGCTGACTTCCGGCTCAAAGCATCGGCCACCACATTGGCCTTCCCTAGATGATATAAGATGGTAATGTCGTAGTCTTTCAACAACTCTAACCATCTTCTCTGCCTCATATTCAACTCTTTCTGCTTGAACAGATATTGCAAACTCTTATGATCTGTGAACACCTCACATGACACACCATACAAATAATGCCTTCAAATCTTCAACGCGTGGACAACGGCTGCTAACTCTAAATCATGAACGGGATATTTCTTCTCATGAATCTTCAACTGACGAGAAACATAAGCTATAACCTTGCCATCCTACATCAACACTGCACCAAGTCCAACCCGTGAAGCATCACAATACACGGTATATGGCCCTAAACCTGTGGGCAAAACTAACATCGGTGACGTGGTCAAGGCTGTCTTGAGCTTCAGAAAGCTCGCCTCACACTCATCTGACCACCTGAGCTAGGCACCCTTCTGAGTGAACCTGGTTATCGGGGCTGCAATAGATGAAAAGCCCTCCACAAACCGACGGTAGTAACCTGTTAAGCCCAAGAAGCTCCGAATCTCTGTAGCTGAGGTGGGTCTAGGCCAATCTCTGACTGCTGAAATCTTCTTGGAATCCACTTGAATACCCTTGGCCGACACAACATGGCCCAGAAATGCAATCGAACTCAACCAGAACTCACACTTCGAAAATTTGGCATAAAACTGACTGTCTTTCAGAGTCTGAAGGATGACTCGAAGGTGCTGCTCATGCTCCTCTCGGCTGCGGAGTAAATCAAAATGTCATCAATGAAAACAATCACGAATGAATCCAGATAGGGCGTGAACACTCGGTTCATCATTCCATAAAAGCAGTTGGGCATTTGTCAACCCAAATGACATCACCAAGAACTCATAATGACCATACCGAGTGCGAAAAGTTGTCTTAGGGACATCGTATGCCCTAATCCTCAACTGATAGTAACCAGATCTCAAATAAATCTTTGAAAACACTGTGGCACCCTGAAGCTGGTCAAAAAAATCATCAATCCTTGGCAAAGGATACTTATTCTTAATAGTAACCTTGTTCAATTGCCAGTAATCAATACACATCCTCATTGTGCCATCTTTCTTCTTAACAAACAACACTGGCGCACCCCAAGGAGAAACACTAGGCCTAATAAAGCTTTTATCTAGCAAATCCTGTAACTGATCCTTCAAATCCTTTAACTCTGGCGGGGCCATATGATATGGCAGGGTAGAAATGGGCTGAGTTCCCAGAGCCAAATCAATGCAAAAGTCAATATCCCTGTCGGGTGGCATACCCGGCAGGTCAGCAGGAAATACCTTTAGAAACTCACCGACACAGACTCCATAGAAGGAACCTCGGCACTAGAATCACGAACATAGGCCAAATAGGCCAAACAACCCTTCTCGACCATGCTCCGAGCCTTCATATATGAGATAAATCTACCGGAAGAATGAGCAGGAGTCGCTCTCCACTCCAATCGGGGTACTCCTGGTAAGGCCAAGGTCACAGTCTTGGCATGACAGTCCAGAATAGCATGATAGGGAGATAACCAATCCATCCCCAAAATGACATCGAAATCAACCATATCAAGAAGTAAAATATCTACACGGGTCTCAATACCGCCAATAACCACTATGCATGAACAGTAGACTCGATCTACCATAATAAAATCACCCACCAGTGTAGACACATATACCGGAGTACTCAGGGAATCACGGGGCATAATCAGATAAGGAGCAAAATATGAGTACACGTAGGAAAATATAGACCCCGGATCAAACAAAATCGAAGCATCCCTGCTGCAAACTGAAACCATACCTGTAATGACTACATCAGAGGCCTCAGCCTCAGGTCTAGCGGGAATAGCATAGCATCGGGGCTGAGCCCCACCAATATCAACATCCCTAGGTCGACCTACTAAAGGCTGACCTCTACCTCTCATAGTCTGCCCTCCAGCTCTAACTGTCTCGCCTCCACCTCTAGAACCTCGACCTCCACCCCTAGCTGGCTGGGGGGTGGGGGTGCACCTGGTGCGAGAATCATAGCACATGAACCCTGATGCTGAGAACCACTAGAAGCTCGGGGGGGAAACCTGGAAATGTGCCTTGGAACACCACAAGTGAAACAAGATCTCGGCTACTGAGGCTACTGGCCCTGAAACTGTCCCTGTCAACCAGAATAACCATCTGGGAAGCTCTGAAGCAGCGGTGCACTGATAGGAGCTGGTGGTGCCCTGCAGGATAGCTGTAGTGCTGACTGGAATGGCCTAGGAGGATGACCTCTGCCAAAATAATCTCTGCCTCCAGATGAGGTACCACTGAATCGACCAAAATGATGAGGCCTCTTGTCAGACCCCAGACCACTGCCTTGTGATAAGACCATCTCAATACGCTTGGCCACATTGGCCGCCTCCTGGAATGAAATATTAGTACTTGTCTCTCTGGCCATCTGGAGTCTAATAGGCTGAGCTAGCCCCTCAATAAACCTCCTCACCCTCTCTCGATCTGTGGGGAGTATCATGATAGCATGTCGGGCCAAAGTGATAAACCGAGTCTTATACTAGGTAACTCTCATAGAGCCCTATTGGAGACGCTCAAACTGCCTCCGAAGATCCTCTCTCTGGATGACTAGAAGAAACTTCTCCAAGAACAACTCGGAGAACTAAGCCCGAGACAAAGGCGAAGATCCAGCTGGCCTGGTCAAGCAAAAATCTCTCCACCAAGTCTTGGCGGTACCAGAAAGACAGAATGTAGCAAAATCGACCCCATTGGTCTCCACAATCCTCATGTTCCGAAGAACCTCATAGCAACTGTCTAAAAAATCTTGGGGGTCCTCTGATGGTGCACCAGTAAAAGTGGTAGGAAATAACTTGGTCAACCGGTCCAATCTCCATAAAGCATCAGCGGACATAGCTGCTCCCTCAACTGCATGTGCCACAATACCCGGCTAAGCTACTTCAGCTGTCTGAGGTGCTGGAGTCTGGAACTGTGAAGCTAACTGCTCGGGTGTGCGGGTAGCAGGAGTCTGGGTCCCTCCCCCGGCCTGAGAGACGGCTGGTGCCGTAGGAAGAAGACCTGCCTGAGCCACGCTCTCCATAAGGACCACTAAGTGGACCAGAGCGTCCTGAAGTACCGGGGTGGCAATGAACCCCTCTGGGAACTAAGCTGGTCCGACCGGAACCGTCTGAGCAGGAACCTCACCGGAAAAATCTACCTGTGGGTCCTCTACTGGGGCTGCTGCTCTGGGCTGAGCCCTGCCCCGACCTCTAGCATGGCCTCAGCTTCGGCCTCATCCTCGGCCCCTCGTAGAAAATGCAACTGGAGGATCGGTATGTTGATCATTAGATGAGGAAGCACGCGTTCTCTCCATCTGCGAGAGAAGAAACTCAATTAGTATTTAGAAGTCAAATTGCACGACAGAAGAATAGATGTGAAGTTATTCCTAACTTTGCAGCCTCTGGGGGATAAGTACAGACGTCTCCGTACCGATCCCTCAAACTCTACCTAATTTGTACGTGAATTGTGAGACCTAAGCAACCTAGAGCTCTGATACCAACTTGTCACGACCCGAAATCCCGACGTCGGGACCGTGATGGTGTCTAACGTTGAACCCGCTAGACAAGCCAACGTTACCGGTTATTCTAACTTGTTTCCTTATTTTTAACTATTTATAGGTGATATACAAGATCGGTATAAATAAAAATGCGGAATAAATGAAAACTAACGATTTAATTAAATACTATTACGGTGTCACAATTTCACGGACTGTCTATGAATACTACAAGTATAGGTCTGAACAAATAAAGTACCATTGTCTCATAAATATGTAAGGACAGGAAAGAAATAGGATAGAAGGTGACGCCAAGGCCTGCGGACGCCTGCAGGACTACCTCAGTGTCGCCTGATGGATCGAAGGGAGCCACCTAGATCAGTAACCACTGGGTCTAGCACCAGGATCTGCACAACAAAAGTTGTGCTGGTGTAGTATCAGTACAACCGATCCCATGTACTGAGTAAGCGCGGAGCCTAACCTCGGAGAAGTAGTGACGGGGCTAGGACACGACAAATAATATCACATGTGCAGTTTAATAATATATAAAAGAAATAACGACAGAAAATAAACAATTAAGTACAAAAACGGGGGAAAACATGTTGTGGAAAAAAGGGGTAGCAATTACTGAAATGATGAAACAGAGCAACAATTGAAGTATTTAAATAATAACAGGATTTAACAACACTGAACAAACAAGTAAATAGCAACGACACGACATGTCCCCTCGTGCATAGAATATCACAAACACGGCACGGAATGTCCCCTCGTGCATAAATATAATAAACACGGCACAGAATGTACCCTCGTGCATAAACAACATAAGCATGGCACGGAATGTCCCCTCGTGCATAAATAACATAAACATGGCACGGAATGTCCCCTCGTGCATAAACAACATAAACACGGCACGGAATGTCCCCTCGTGCATAAATAACATAAACATGGCACGGAATGTCCCCTCGTGCATAAACAACATAAACACGACACGGAATTTCCCCTCGTGCATAAACAACATAAACAACAGTTTGGCAAGAAAATCAACAATAAGAAACCATAAATGCAAAGAAACAATCAACAGGAATAATACCGTCCCGGCAAGGGACACAGCTATAACCAATCTTACACAAGTGTATAATTTACCAAAATATTTCTCA
Organism: Nicotiana undulata; assembly: GCA_005239495.1. Taxonomy (NCBI): domain Eukaryota; kingdom Viridiplantae; phylum Streptophyta; class Magnoliopsida; order Solanales; family Solanaceae; genus Nicotiana; species Nicotiana undulata. Next base: position 21,427 of record ML291961.1, read on the forward strand.
ACCGACCAAATACTCAACAGAATTCACAACCAAGAATTTCCATCCAATGAATAACTGTCAAATTGATATTAAATCCATAACATAACAAACCTCAATAAAACCACATAATTACTCATATTCGACTCACGGGCATGCTTGACCACAACATATAGGTACTCGTCACCTCACCTATACATTGGACATGGAATAAACATGTAAGAAATAAGACTCAACACCTATTCTCTCAAGCTAAGGTTAGGCCAAACACTTACCTCGACTCCCACGATCAAATCAAGCCTCAAGCACCGCTTTTCCTTTTGAACCTGACTCCAAATCAATCGTATCTACACATAATTGACTCAATAACATCAATAAGTGCTAAACAATTCAATTCCAATGCTTAATTATAGGTTTTCTAGCATTTTCCCCAAAAATTCAAAATTCGACCCCGGGCCCGCTTGGTCAAAACACGAGGTTCGGACCAAAACCTGATCACCCATTCACCCACGAGCCCGAATATACAATTTGTTTTGAATTCCGACCCCAAAACGAGATCTAATTCCCAATTAGTCAAAAAGCCCTAACTCTACCCAAATCCCTAATTTTCTACCCTTAATCTCATGTTTTAGGCCTAGAAATCTAATGGGTGTTGATAAAAATGGAAGAAAATGAGTCTAAGATTACTTACCTATGAAGCTATGGTGAAGTTTCCCTTCAAAAATCGCCCAAGGATGTGTGGAGAATAAGAAGTTGTGAAAATGGGGTAAAAATCCCGTAAGTGTTCTGTTTTGGGCTAAAAGAAATCACTGGGCAAAAATATCATTCGCGTTCGCGAAGGTCTGACTCATTTGACCTCTGCGATTGCGAGTCCTTGGCCGCGTTCGCGAAGGTCTAACCTTCCAGGCCTACGCGTTCGCGTGCTATAGGCTGTGTTCACGTAGCATTATAACTACCCAGCACAATCCTAACTCTATGCGTTCGCACCCCTGGGGACGTGTTCGCGTTCGCGTAGAGACATTGTTCAGTGCTCCGTGTTCGCGTCTCCCTCTACGCGTTCGTATAGAGTAAATCCCAGGCCTCACCTATTTTCTCTTCGCGTTCGCGAAGGGTATTTCATCAGACACCAGATCTGTGCAAAAACACTAGATTTTTTTCAAGTTAAAAACACCCCGACGCTTACCCGAAACTCACCTGAGCCCTCAGGGCTCCAAACCAAATATGCACACAACCTCATAAATATCCCACGGACTTATTCGTGTAAACAAATCACCAAAATAATGTCATAAACATTGAATTAAACCCCAAAATCAATGAAATATTCTAAAAACTTCTAAAACTTCAAAATTTGCCAATATGGTCTGAATCACGTCAAATGAATTTCGTTTCATGCCAAACTTTACAGATATGACACAAATATTATATTGAACCTGTACCGGGCTCCGGAACCAAGATAAGGGCCTGATACCACAATTCTGGGCATACGCCCAAGTCCCATATTTTCCTACGGACCCTCCGGGGCCGTCAAATCACGGGTCCGAGTTCGTTTACCAAAAATATTGACCAAAGTCAACTTTATTTAAATTTCAAATACAAAATTGCCAATTTCCTCAGTTTTCACATAATTACCTTAATTGCATTTATTTAAACTCAATTTTCATTTTTTATATAATTATTAGATGTTTATTAATTAATTAACTATTTATTTGGGAATTTAACATCTAGCCTATCTTCATTTAAAATCTAACCACATTTTCAAACCTATTACCCAACCCATTAACCCAATTGAAATACCCAAACCCAAACCCCATTATACCCGGCCTAATCCCCATTCAATCTAAGCCGTTGATCAAACGAGATCAACGGCCCAAATTATTGGTTCCCTTAATTAGTCTAACCTACCCCCTCCCCGTCTCTCATTTTCCCATCTCACTCTCTCTCTCTTCTCGACCCCTCCGCTCCCAGTTCTCTCTAGAGCCTTCTAGGCTCTTCATCTCCTCCGATGGCCTTCATCTCTGGCCACTCCCATGCTCATCCCTTCAACCACCGGCCACCATGAAGTCGTCTCTCCTGTTACTTCGTCTCTAAGACCCTTTAAAGCTTCCACCATGCCAGAACGGCCATGGAGGCTCCTGCCTGGACGTTTTCGGCCTTCTCCGGCGAGGTTCAACTCGGTGGTGTTCCGGCTATCACCACCTCTGGGTATTACGACAGATTTTTCGACCATCTACGAGTTCTATCTTTGAAACCGTAGTTCTTGACCTTTCAATTTCTTTTAAGATCTGCAATATATCTATGTTTATTTCGATAATTTTTCACCTATCTTTTCTTAAAACCTGATGTTTTGCAAACGATTTCCCTTTTTGCTTTTAAACACTAGGGTTCTTAGAACCCCTCTTAAATGGCTTAAATTTCAGATTTCTTAGTATTATCTTATCATACTTCTTATGTTTGCCTGTTTATTCGAGGTTTTACTTTGTTGTTTGATTTTTTGCTAAAACCCCAAAACTATAGTCATAACCCTAACTTCTGACTTGGTTTCAATGTATATGTTTACTTGCTTCATTTGTTGCTATGCTCTTATGAGTATGCTTCGACTGATTCTGATTTTTGCTGTTATACTAAGGCTCCAATTCGATTTTCCCTGCTTTATACTCTGCCTATATGTTCATGGAATGTGTCATTTAATATCAGTGTTGTTAACATTGAATCCCTAATTTCCTGTGATTGATTTCCTCTGATTGATTCCTTGTGATATTCTTTACACTATTGATTATTTCTCTTGCTTATTTTACAACTAATTGTACCATTTGTCTATTACCTTAATTAAACCTTCATGTACCTGCCCCCAATCCCCTACGATGTGCTTGTTATTCTTTCCTTATTTACCTGTCTTGACCGTGTGAAGTGACTCCTTAATTAAAGAGGTCTTTTGATCCTTACTCTTTATTAAGTTATTAGTACCAAATTACAGGGATCTTTTCCTTATTTGTCCTGTATTGATTATTCCTGCCTATATGCTACTGATTCTCAATATTTTGCGAATAAAAAACTTGCCTTATTTCTTGACTAATTGATTTCAAAGTCCTTTAATTACTACTGGACTTGATTTTTACCTTATTTCATTACTGCTTTGAAAGCTATAAATACTCTTACTCTTTTATTAAAATAAGAAAAAAACAAGTCGAATTTGGCTCAACTCTCTCTATACACTACTCTCTTGTGTTTTGTCTCTCTTGTCTCGATTGCTACTCTCTACTGCTGCTTGCTACTAGCCAGCTATTAAGCCAAGGCTACTGTGCTATTTGCTACACTCTACTGTTGCTCTTTACTTGCATAATTGGTATGTTTCTAGTTTAAATTAGCAAGTGTTCCAAACAACATGTTTCAATTCTATTTGAGGTTCTTATTGTTCCTTGCATGCTTCTATTTATGGTTCTATTGATTGCCATGTCATTATCATGTCTAATCCCTCTATATGATCTCTCTTCTTCTTCTTCTAGCTTAACACAAACTCTTGCTCTATTCTCTGTGGTTCATTAGGGTTTATGGGATCATTTGACTATGTGGTTACTGTCTCTCTTCTCTTTGCATGTCTAGTATCTTTGTGTGTCTTCCTTTTCATCTGTCTAGCCTCTCTTCTGTGATCTCTTTAGCAGTTGTATAATGTTTGTTACTTCCATGAGGGTATCCCCAATATGTGATGAACCTGTAACTAAAAATGATCATCTACTGTCATCTTTATTTGTCCCCTAAACCCTTTTTCCTGTTTGTATTTGTTTGCTTGGAACTCTACTGAGTTGTGATTAGTCCTGTTACTTCCTATTTCAAAATTATTTTCTCCTGTTAGTCTCTAAGTGATTTTAAAATTCCCTTTCTTAACCTCTTTTAGCACTTCACATAATTCTTAGACCTTTAGGTTCCACCCCCTAAGTGTGTGCATCGCTTAGGGACCATGAGTTCCCTCTGAACCTTGAGACATTGAGGTAAGGGTACTCTACACTGCACTTGTTTAACCATGGGTATTTGCTGGGTGATGGTATTGTCCAGGGCCCTCACCAAGGCCTTTGGGAGCTTTGCCGCACCCAGATTGATGTAAGGCTGTGAAATTGAGAGGGGTGAGTCTGGAAGATTGGGCCTGATTGAAGGCTCCCTATAGAATAACTTCTTATTTTTCTTTTTTTCATTATTGTAATTCACTTATTATGGTCTCTAATAATTTGTAAACGAATGATTGGGGCTGGATAGTGAATATGGGGGTTATGCATGCCTAGCTTAGGTAATGGGTAGAAAACATGCTTATAGGACCTTACTTACTTATTTGTGCATTAGATAACATGCATAGGACATGCATTTCACATATTAGAAATCCTGTTTTAGGACTTTCACTTTCAGCATGTTATTATACTCATTTCATGATTCTGATCAGTTAATAAACAAGCAACATCAACTGTCATAAAGTCATTGCTGCATTTTCATCTTCGAAACCATGTTTTTAAGAACTCCTACGTGCATTAGATATCCTGCTGCTTATGATCTTCCACTTGTTTGAGTTGCAGTCGTTAAAATGTCTATCTAGCCTGCTTAATCTAATAATCCCGTAAAATATGGTTAATTTGTTTTAAACGTTTTCTAAGAGTATATATCCCTTAAAACATACTTAAATATGCATGTTCACCCTTTGATATAATTAGGCAATATAGGCGACGCCTAGGCAAACTTTAGGTCTAATGCATATTGAGATTAATTAACTGGGTTTAGATCAGACCAGTCCCCTTAAACATTTTACTTCCTGATGCTCGCCTTCTTATTTTACCTCATTGAAGTCATTTTGCTCTTGCTCTACTTTTAAAATAGTCTTGAAATTACGTATTTGCCTCCCCTAGGGCTCTCTGATTTTGTACTATTATGTTTAAACTACTGGGTTTTCAAAATGCCTCATTCTGCTCAAAATCGTGCCATTTCGACTCCTTATTTGTATGCCTTTCAAATCACTATGTTTTGATACCACCTTACTACTCCTTTTGCTACAAATCTTTGAAAACTAACAGCTATTACTCTATGTTGAGCCACTGTATTTTATTTACTTATCCTTTAAAATCATTTCAAACCATGCTTTAATAACTTTCATCTATGTTCACTGAAAGCTTTTAATCACTGCCTATTTCTAAGTCTACTGCTTCCTTTAGCGACTGTATTCTAGTCACTTATCACTATTTTACTTCAAAAATGGACTCCAATGATTTTCTGCTATGTTTTCTTGAAAACCTTAATCACTGTACTTCTAAGTTTTACCATCACCTCTAACTGCTATATTTCTGAAAATCAGCTATTTTGAATTACTCAATCTCAATTAAATCCTCTGCCTTCATTAAGTTTTCCAAATCAGATTCTTCTTGATTTACTTTTTTACCCAAAATTCCTATTTTAAACTCCTATCATTGAGACTTTAAGTGTGTTTGAGACGTGCCAATTATATGTCTACCTGTGGAGGGATCTATGAGCCTTTATTTGCCCCCTATGTGTTCCTTCATATGTGAAGTCTTACTTGTTATGCATGTCGCCTAGTATTTTATCCTTTAAGCCTAGGGGTTCAGCCTAGCACTCACATTGTAGGATTAGTAGTCCTAAACACCCTCCGGGACTCATAGGATGGGACGGGTAGTGGCACGCATATAAGCTTTCGTGACCAACACATGCGCTTTAAATAACCTTATGGGGTGGGAAGGGTAGAATACAGATATGATGACCGGTGCGCTAATACCACGTGTAGCCGCCTCCTCGAGGTGTGACATACCGGGTATTGCATTGAAGTGATCCGTATTACTTTAAACCTAGGACAATTCTTTTCAAATGTTTATGATATTCCAAAACCTTTAAAAAATTTCATATTTGTTTAAAATCCCCTCTTATGTGAACCTTACTTGTTACTTTCTCACCGTCCAAATTCACAAAACTTATTGGCTGGGACCCACAAATGTGGATCTTAAGGGGTGCCTAATACCTTTCCCTTGGTAACACAAACTAGTTCATGAGTTATCAACTCTAGGTGCCCTAACGCACCATAAAAATCATTAGGTGGTGGCTCTTCCTTTAAGGAGTTGTCCAGAATGTCATAGACCCGATCTCTCCGTACCTAACCCGTGCGATAGAAAAAAGGGGGCGCGACAACATGGCGACTCTGCTGGGGATCTTTCCCTAGGCTTATACCATTGCAATTTGCTTTGTGATTTGGACCTTTAATTTTTCATTTAAATGCTTACACCTTTTCCTATTCCCCGTTATATGTTGTTAACTGTTTAATTTTTACAAATATTTATTTCACCTAAACGTAACTGACATATCTTCATGTTTTCTTTGTAACCGCTTTCCATTGTAACTGTTGTATTTCCTTTATTTACCGCCTTCCTCAACGTGAAAATACATGCCTATTTGTTTTAATGATCATTATTGCACATCATGCTCCGCATTCATATTCCACTCGTGCCAAACAAATCCTATAGCAACGCTTACAATGAGTGGTTGCGCTATTCCAATATTATTACCCCCTAAATTCGGAAAGGCGTATTTGCGGTAAAACTAGTCGATCAGCGATGTAGTCGACAGTTCCGTGCCTTCCCCCTTGAGTTGTCCGCTCAAGGGTACCAGTCTAAAACCCCAATAGAANCCATTGCTAATTATTGATATTAAATAGTCGAGTCCGGTGGGGGTAAGGGCCTAACTTGTTTATTTCGCAGAGATGAGGCACGAGGTCCCCAGATTCGGCATGGTCACCAACATCCACCCAAAGCTTCTGAATTAGTGGGAAGACTTGCATTCAAGCGACAAAATAGCAGTCAGAAAACACCTGGGAAACTTGCCCTCTCTTTTGTACATTCAACCTAATAACATGATGATAGAGGCTGCCACCTTATTCTGGGATTGTGATCGATCGATTTTTCGATTTGGGAACAATGAGATGACCCCATTGCTAGAGGAGATAGGGGTCTAGCTGGTTTGCCTTGGGAGTCTCAAGGGTTATTGATGCTTGAAAACCGAACAGGACGGGGTTTTCTCAAAATGATGGGACTCAAGAAAAATCCGGATTTAGTCTGCTTAGAAGGCTCGTACATCCCTTTTGATCATTTGTACGAGAGGTATGGCCGTAGTCAGTCTTACCGCACATATCAGGAAGAGTTCGCCCTCACCTCTCTAGGATACATTCACCACCGTGTATTCGTCTTCATATTCTTCTTTTTTGGATTGATGGTCTTCCCGACAAAGAAGGGGAGAATCCACACCAGATTGGCTATGGTTACCAAGACTCTGATGGAAGGGATCGACGGACAAGATTCAGCATTGTACCCATGATTGTTGCTGACATATACCGAGCTTTGGAGAACTTTCAATAAGGAGCGAAACATTTTGAGGGTTGCAACCTGCTACTTCAGCTTTGGCTCACCGAGCATTTACAAAGGGGCGACTACCGTCAAGACATACATAGGAGAATTTGGGATGATCATATTGCTTTCCATCACCCAAAGCAGATGAACTACATCCCCGACATGTTTGCACAGCCAGAAAATTCCAAGGGATGGGTTGAGTTATTGGGAGATCTGACCGAGGATCCAATCCAATGGATGTTCGAATGGTTCCCGACCGATGAATTCATCATTCGGACTAGAGACACCCCGTTCCTGATATTGATTGGTCTTAGAGGGACATACCCTTACGTCCCGATTGGCGTCATGAGGCAGGCAGGGAGGAAACAAGTCGTTCCAAGGGCCGAGAAAATGAGTCATCTCATGGCGGACTTCCAACATGACGATAGCCCTCACAAATGTCAAGCTCAGCAATTGTGGCACTGCAGGATCCGGTTGGAGAAGGATACTATCGAGCCTGACAGGTATCACGCTGGTTGCTCTCCTTACTATCTGGGATGGTCTAAAGATAACTGGGGAGGAAATATTGAGCCAGGTTTCGCTCAAGGACATAGGGTCATAGACGAGAAAGCCGAGGCAACGACTAGGTTCAACCAGTTGCGCAAAAGGCTCCGTGACTGTGAAGAAGATCATCACAAAATCCACATAGCCAACAAAAAGCTGATCGAGGCATCGTTGACTTGGAGGAAAAGTTCCTTAGGAGGATCGAGACTTGTCAAAAGACCGAGGGAGCTGAAGTAGGTATTTTAGCCAAGACCTACTTGCTGCTGGGACTCCGCGAGATGGGAATGTTGATCAAAGCAAGTAGAGGTGCCGAGTCTAGGGAAGATCCTTCTGAGACCAAATAGATAGGATTTGTCTTTATTTTGCTTTTGATGTAATAAGGTCATTAGCCATTAATGACATTTTGCATTTTTCGTATTTTTAGAGTCAAGTTGGATTCGTCTATTTTATCATCAATAAAATGAGGCATGTAGTATTTAAGTTCTCCAAATTAATTTGTCTCTAGGCCTACATTTTTTCATTACGTGTTTAAATTACCGCAATATTCTTTATATCTTCAATAACTTCACTACCTTTTGTTAGTTATTCCCCTTCCCCAAAGGTTAGTTCGTGCACTCTAGCATCAACAGATTATTGCACCAGATCAAGGGGCCCTCCTCCTACTCCTCCTCCCAGTCCTCCCAAAGGAAAAAGCAAGGGTAAAACTAAAATGGCAGATGCAAGCGGTACTAAAAAAGACAACAGGGATGAACAGGTTGAGATCATTGATGGTCAGGGTATTCAGGTTCTGCACGAGGGTATTTCTCCACTAGAGAAGAAGCTGCTGAAATTCCAAGAGGAACTTGACCAAGTCAAGAATTTGGACCACCTATCATTCTCCCTCAACGTTCCAAACGTTCACTTCCCAAATACTCTGCACCCCACTTTACCCCAAAACGTCCCAAAACAACCCAATCACCCCAAAGATCCCGTTCCACCAGCACCACGCAACTACAACACTCCACCTTCTCAAGATCAGACGAGAGACCACTTCCAGGCCTATGACAACCCCATTTATGTGGAAACCGTAGCTCATTCCGCACAACATACCTATGAGTCTGACGAGAAGGACAAGCTCATCAGGAATCTGGCCGAGGAACTCAAGAAATTGACCAACCGAGTTCAGGGCGTCGAAGGAGTTAAAGGGGTTGAGGGATTGAATTATGAGGACCTTTGCATACAGCCTGATGTTGAACTACCTGAGAGGTAAAAACTTCCTAAGTTCGAGATGTTTGATGGTACTGGTGACCCAAGAGTCCATCTGAGGACTTACTGCGACAAGTTGGTCAGCGTGGGAAACGATGAAAGGATCCACATGAAACTCTTCATGAGGAGTTTGAAAGGTGATGCACTATCCTGGTACATCAATCAGGATCCAAAGAAATGGATCAATTGGGTGAATATGGCTACGGACTTCATGGATAGACTCAGATTCAATACGGAGAATACACCGGATGTGTTCTACATCCATAACTTGAAGAAGAAACCAACTGAGACTTTTCGCGAGTATGCTACTCGGTGGAGGTTAGAGGCCGCTAAGGTCAGGCCAGCCTTGGAAGAAGAGCAGATGAATAAATTCTTCGTGCACGCTCAGGATCCTCAGTACTATGAGCGGCTGATGATGGTCGAGGGGCACAAGTTTTCTGATATCATCAAGTTGGGAGAACGAATCAAGGAAGGCATCAAAAACGGTATGGTTACTAATTTTGAAGCCTTACAGGCTACCAACAAAGCTCTGCAATCCGGTGGTGTGTCCAAGAAAAGGGATGTAGGAGCCGTGATGGTGGCACAACAAGCCAAGTCCCCTCCCAAATATCAAGTATACCCCGCACCTTCCTTCACATACCAACCAACTCCAAGTTACCAAGCACCTTCACCTCAATACCAGACAGCCTCACCCGCCTACCAAGCTCCACCACCCACATATCAGCCTACCTCGCCCAGATACTCCCAACCAGCTCCCGTTTATAATGCCTACAATTCCCAACCTTCTCACTACCAATCACCACCTGCTCGCCAAAACTTCCCAAGACCTCGCTCAAATTTCGACCGTCGTTCACCAAAACAGTATACTGCCATAGCTGAACCCATTGACCAATTATACGAAAAGCTCAAAACCGTCGGTTATGTCACACCCATTCCCGCTGTCATCCCTGAGAACCAATCTCAGTGGGTCAACCCAAACAAAACTTGTGCTTACCACTCTTGCATGAAGGGACACACCATCGAGGAATGTCGTTCCTTGAAGGACAAGATACAGACCCTCATAGATAACAAGATCATTGTAGCCAAGGACCCTGCTCCTAATGTTCGCAATAATCCGCTGCCTGACCATAAGGGTGGTGTCCACATGATTGAGGTTGATGATGACTGGGATCCCGAGGGATCAATTGGGCTGATTGCAGAGGGTGATCCGAAGAAGCCTGCAATTACTCTTAATCCGATCATGGTCCAGATACAACCATCTGAGGAAGTTGAGGTAAACATGTCCATTCCACTTGAGTTTGAATCAAGGCCACCCGCCGAGGGAAAAGCCCCAGGGCCGATCGAAGTCAAGTTTGTGCGACCGCTCGAAATTGCAATCCGGCCATCTATAACATATACTACGGCAGGAATAAGAATGACCACACCTATTCCAGTGGCAATGTCAACAACGACACCCTTTTATTCAGATGCCATTCCGTGGGACTATACCGCTGAAGCAAGGAGGAAAGGCAAAGGCAAGTCTGAAGAAGCCATCGCTGCACAGGGTATGACAAAAACTGGAAGAGTTTATACCCCTGAGCATTTGGCCGAGTCTAGCAAGCAGGCGAACAATCGTCCCCCCATCATTGAAACAAGTTCTGATGATCAGTGGATAAAGATACAAGCTAAGGAATACTCGGTCCTCGACCAGATGGACAAAACGCCAGCTCAGATATCCATCCTCTCCCTCTTACAAAACTTTGGAACTCACATGAGTGCTTTGCTAAGAGTGCTGAGTGAAGCATACGTGCCAGACAATATCAC